>JABUQX010089807.1:17500-32500 GCA_015478945.1 Trachelipus rathkii
TATGATTTGAGGATGTTCCATATACACCAGAACTGAGATGGGGGATTTCAAACTTTGTTCAAATTTGAGACTCAGCCCTAATGTTCCTTTTCTTAGGATATTGAGATCATAGGCATTACAAGCTGAAAGATCAGCTGTGAGATCGTACGCGTATAAATTACTGCTTTCAGGCACAAGTCTTGATATCAACACCTGTACCGTTATAGCTGCAAGATACAGTATTGGCAATTAAATCATAAAAAGGTCGTGAACAATGAGAATGTGAACCTTCGTATATCATTTCGTAATCACGACCGTATGGTTGACCATTCACATGCAGACTGATACCTCCCCAAGTCCAAAATGGGTAAATTTAAATGCAGACTTTCCATAGTTTCCAGAATAAGCCTCGTGTTCTACGATCCCTATTATTACTTTCTGAGGTAAGCTACCATTGACGATGTTAGGTATATTAATACTCGACAATCCTTGGGTAAAGTTAAAAATTTTAGTCTCAATTCTCTTGATTGGATATTTTGCTGTATCGGTCAAAAGAAATTTCTCGATTTTCATATGTTTAATTGGAGATAATTTTACTTTACGTACATAAAGATAACCATCCAGTAATTTAAAAATAGGTTTTGGAGCGGTAGTTGTGGCTCCGAAACTGCTATGGACAATAAGCGCAAATTGAGGTGTAGATCCAGTTAACCTGATACGAGTGTTCACTGATGGTAGATTAAGTCTTTCCTGTGAGAATATATCACCGTTCACACGACCGTAATATTCGTGCGTGTTATTTTTAGATTTAGCAGCGTTGTCCGTATGTTTCTCTACATATTTTAAATTGTAATATCTATATGATTGCAGGTGAGACTCCTTAGTATCTTGGGAATAATTTAGTAAAGTTTCAATATAACTTCGATAAGGGTAACTTGCAGCTAATGCTCTTAGAGATGTTTCATTTAAAAACACTTCAAGTTGATTAAAACACGTATACAAAAAATTTGTCTCGGTGTACACTGTATGCTCTGTCCCCGTTAGATCTGAACCATCTTCATTTACTAACTTAGCCTTCAAATATAAAAACACATTCGAAGGGTCAAGATACTGGTCAGAAGTGCCTGGTATATTGAATTCGAGAGGTACATCCGTATTGGTGATTACGTGAACAGGGTTAATACTATTAAATTGGATTCACTTACACTGATCTGTGTAGGATTCACAGAAAAGAGATCCAATTCGCTCTTACAACTGTCGTGGCTAGAGGGATAGAGGAAATGAATCTTGCTGGTACAATCGCTTGACGTATAATGAGGAGAGATATGCTTAAGCATTTATTATATACGAAATAGAGGCAGGTTATTATTATTTATGTAAAAGTTACCACTTATCACTGTTATTAGAGAGTGAACACGTTAATACATTTTTTCTTTAATGGTCCTTTCATATTCCTCTTTACAGGTTTTTACGGTGACCTACACCCTTACCAGTCATCTTGCGCCGTATTTTTCGTTTAACATCATCTAACATTTCATCTGAAGCATCGGCTAGTCGACGTTTTACAGCCGTACGAGGGTCGACACCACCCATAATATTTTGGATAGTGTCTATACCTGTTCTAGACGCTTTTTTAACGATGTATTTACCTCTTGATTTAAACAAAGGGATAGCACGTCGGAGCAACGAAGTAAAAAATCCACCAAAATCATACCCCCTCTGTATTCTTGAATCCCTGAAGACTCTTTCTCTTTCCATTATTATTATTATTATTATTATTATTATTATTATTATTATTATTATTATTATTATTATTATTATTATTATTATTATTATTATTATTATTATTAACTATTATTAATGTGTGTGTGTGTTATTATTGTGTGTGTGTGTGTGTATTATTATTATTATTATGTGTGTGTGTGTATTATTATTATTATTATTATTATTATTATTATTATTATTTAACGGAGCTTCCTTCTTAGGTGTACTTTACACACTGCTGTTCCAACTGTAAATGGGTATGGGTTACCTTCAACGTCTCTTATATAAATACGAATTGAACTCAGTTGGGTCTTACCAAGCGGTAAATAGCGAACATTAGTAAATATTATAACTCTGCAATCTTTAGGAAAATAGACCTTCAGAGACAAAGGCTTTTTAGTAATCCCTACATACTGATGGTACTGTAATATCTGTATAAACATAGGCCATACCAGGGTCTTGTAATTGCAACAACTCATCAGGATCACATACGAAATGTAATGAATTAAGAAAGAAAGAAAAGTTGTTTTTGAAGATCAAATGATCGTCAATAGTAGGCAGGTAATGAAATAGAAGACGTATAAAATTACTAGCATTGTGGTTATGATTCACCTCCTCTTCTGAAGGGTTATCTGTAAGACGAACACACTTACGCCACAATGCATAGGGTTGAAACTGGAATGTGTTTAAATCGTGTAAATTTACAGTACGCCAAGGTCTTAAAGACACCAGTTCCATTACCTTCCCCTTTGGTTTATTACTACGAAATATCAGATCTTGACATATTCGATTTACTATGAATTTATTAGTACTAAGTACATCCAAGAGACTTGTATAACCCTCGCTTTATAGTAAAAAACCTTTCAATGTAATATTCGATACCATCACGTTTCTGTATATGTAAACTGGCTGTGTTACACAATTTCAAAGTGTTTTTTACAAAATCAATACTTCTATAAATCAGGAATGCAGCCCTGGGACTGGTCACATTCTCTATACCGGCATCAAGAATTATTTCACTTAATCCTGCTTCAAACATTTTTCGTTCGAGAGTTATAGGGTTCAATATTTCTGTATTAAAGTCAGATATTTTATTTTCAGGATGTAGATCCATAGAGGCCGAGGAAGGTAGCGTTAAATAGAAATGATCTTCGGTAGTCATGATTATTGTTTCTCAATTTCACATGCACTTATTTACGAGTTAGACGTTTTATACTACTGGAGCTTCTTAGTAATATGTACTTTACACACGGCTGTTCCATCTGTGAATGGATAAGGGTTCCCTTTGACATTTCTTATATACACCCTTATGGTTCTAAGTTGAGGATTATTCAAAGGTATATAATGCACACTAGGAAAACTTATAAATCTGATATCTTTAGGAAAATGTATCACTCTTAGTAACTGTGCTTTAGTGTTTCCAACATACTGGGGTTCTACAATATCAGTGTAAACATACGCTATGCCAGGGTCATGTAACATCTTTGAAGGATCACATACAAAATGTAATGAGTCATCAGTGTTGCTTTTTGCTACAACCCTATCTATATACTCTTCCATAGTGGGGATATAACGTATTAATTCATTTAGAGTTGATGGGATATCGTTAATTCTCAAAATTGTGTCATCACGTAAGTAATTACATTTACGAAACCGATCTGAAGTGTGGAAAATAAATAAACTTCTATCTTTCAAGTTTACTGGAGCTTGAGACTTTAAAGTGATTAACACGTTGTCTTTGCTGACTGCTTTATTAACTAAAAATACTAAGTCTATACATATACAGCTTGCTCCAAATTGTTTGTTTAAGTCTATGAACACATCTGTAAGAGATTTATAGAGACCACGGTTTATTAAATATCTTTCAAAGAAATATTCTCTGTCGGCTCTCTTGACAATCCTCATATCCGTGTTAATTTTTAATACGTTTTTAACATTCTCAACATTTCTAAATATTACAAATGTTGTATGTGAATCAGGCATATTCTCGATACGCGCATCCAATATTATTTCGCTTAACCCTACTTCATACATTTCTCGTTCAAGGTTTATTGGGCTCAATAACTCTGTAGTAAAGTCTGATATTTTATTTTCAGGATATAGGTCCATAGAAGCCTATGAAGGTAACGTTAAATATAAATGATCTTCACTCTCCATGTTCACAAAGTAAACTGATCAATGTTTCTTAATTTCACTAGCATTTATATAACTATTAAACTTCATAGGGTAACCCACCCTTTTGATGAGATACTGTTTATTTTTACCTTTTCCTTTAGATCCTATTATTTTTTCTATTTTATATTCGTAACTCTTAGGATCAAACCGTATTTTCTGTATTTCTTGTTTATAGAACCCTCCTTTTTTTACCATCTAAATCCTCAAGATAGTATAATTTTAACCTGTCTCTCGGGAATTCTCTGATGGTATCTACTTTGAAAACTTCTCTTGACCACCCAGCTTCGTACCCTTTTCTGAAACTTTCATCAGTCCTAGACACTCTCACATAATCTCCTACTTTAACACCTGTGTTACCTTTTATTTTGCCCTCCGGGGTACCAGGTACAGAAGGTTTTGTCTTCACCATCTCTACAGGAGTATTCTTAATTGTTATATATGATAAGACCTATTATAGGAATAAGTCAGGTCTTGTAGTATATCGAAATATTTAAATGTGTTCATCTTCGTGAAATACCTATGCATTCTTTCTTTTATAGTTCTTTGTACTCTTTCAACTATCGCAGCTTTATTAGCTGAGAACGTATTGTAGTACCCTATATCATACTCCATGACTATTTCTTGAAACTCTTTACCTAAAAATGTTGTACCTTTATCTGTCCACATCATTTGAGGATATCTGCCATCTTCATTTATAATTTCTCTTACAGCTGCAGCAACAGTTTTTGACTTTTTATCCTTTAAAGCCTTTAACCATAAGTATCTGGAATATAAGTCTATCACAAAAAGAATGTACTGATACCCTTCATTGTAAGATTTATATTTCGTCATATCGGTCAAGTCTAGTTGCCAGACATTATCTAAATGGGGAGGGGCTTTGGTTTTTCGTGTTGGAAATTTTTTTCGTAAAGGTTTATTCAGGATTAAAGCATCTTCACCCTTTAAGTATTTTTTTAAATTCTTTTTTAATAATATGAGGAAACTTTGATGCGAACCTTGAAAAGCCATCGTAGCTGTAAGGTTGTTTTACACCAGTGAAATATTTATCGACCGTCTCCTTAGCTTCCATGACTCACAATGACATTAACAATAAAAAACCTATTAATTTATACTGAAAGAGGATATAAAAATCGAGTGACTATATGAAATATTTTATTTTAATTACAAAATAATATTAAAACCTTATTGCTACATGAACTATTTTTAAATTACACACAGAAGAATCTAATGAACATAGCAAATGTATATAAAGAGATAACATAGTTTATATGAATTATTTTTAAATTACAAACAATACAACCTTATAAAAAGTACAATAACTAATTAGGATTTAATCCATTTTGAAACGATGTACGGTTTTTTTCTTATTCTACCTGAATGTGATGTGATTCTACTTAACTTCTTTAATCTATCCGATGCAAAGGAAGGACCGGAAGGACCGGAAGGACTCGCATCGGGTAGAGGGAACATTGGAATATTATCCAAATCCTTCAATCTTTGTTTATTCTGGATTAAAGTTCTCGAAAAATTAATAGTCTGACGTTCATGTTTGATACTGTTCCACCCTGTTTCAGGCTCCTTCTTCCAATCACGTAAGAGATTAGATATTAGATCAACAATATTCGAGCCGTCAATTGTTTCTCCGTCAATAATGATTTGACCTATACCGTTCCATGAAATCTAGTCTTTTAAAATAATATATAAAGCTAAACCAGTTTTTTTTACCTCTCATTGGCAAGCTTTCCTCTAGTACATGTTTAAAATTATCTTCTCTTTTCACTTCAATCTTAGTATCTGATGCTAGAGTTGAATCTTCCTTGGTGAATTACCTAATAAAGCTTTTAGATCTACTAATTTTTGTATAGCGTTTTGATATAAGATTCTTTTTTCATGAATGTTAACATCAGAGTTTAATATTTGACACAATTCCTTCTCGTAATTATTTATCTGTTCAACTTTCGGATCATATAAACTCAAAGGCTGCTGTTGGAATAACTGTTGATAAGGGTAATACACAGGTTGAGGCTGCTGGAGGGGTGATAGAGGTTGTTGTAGCAGTGGATGTTGTTGTTGTTGTTGTTGTTGTTGTTGAGGTAGAGCACCTGTATTATATTTCATCTTCTCATAATCGTTGTAGGGTTAAACCACTACCTTCTTCATTATTGAGCAAGCCACTTGGTTATCAAATGGGCTACGACTGAAAAGACTAAAGGTAGGAACACACCTCCACCTTTCTGTAATAGCTTCTTTTTATTTATAAGTTTTCTCACGTTACCTGCAAGATTTTCAATGATGTTTCTATGACGACGCAACTTCACCTTCTGAGGTCTGTTTAAAGGAACATTTCCTTTTATAAGATTTAGACATAGCTATACATTGAACAAATTTTTCATCTTCGCAGATAAGCTTACGTATTTCTGAAGGTTTCAGGTTTTTAAATATTCTCATAAGAGGTAAATAATTTGCTACTAGAGTACACATTGTTCAGGTATGTATATCGTCTCAGCTTCGTTAGGTAAGATATTTGTACGCAGCAACACTCTATGCGTGTTCTTAGGGTGAAGCTCGCAGAGTAAATAACCGTGAGGTATAGATGTAACTTCTTTATATACTTTTAGGAACTCTTTACGTTGAGTAGGGAACATTTGTGTGGCAACAACATTGACTTGGATCATATCTCTTCTTTGCCTGAACAAGATTAAATACTGTGTGTTTAAAGACACATCACGCATACACTTATTCTGATGAAAGATATTTTGTGTTATAAAAAATACAGTGACATTTAAATAATGAGAGTAAACTGTAAAAGTTTCTGCTCTATCCTCATTCAATGTATGCATTAAATCGTCAAGGATTATAATTTTATGACCTGGTAAACATTGAAGAGATTTTATATCGTATAAACCCTCATGAAATTAAATTACATCTTTGTAATCATTAAACTTTTCTTGGTAAACACTGTAGCACCATATGATTTTAACAGGATTTTGCTCGAAAATCTTAACCTCTTTTAAAATATTTAATAACAGAAAGGTTTTCCCGCATCCTGTAGGACCAGACACAAGACACGTAGCACTGGTAGCAGGAGCACGGAACATAAATTTACCAACGTAGATCCTAAATTAACACCCGATCACTAATGAATAAGAAAATGGCTGCATTTATGCTATAAATGCTTTAAAATAAAAAACTTGTTTTCTTTTCCCGCTTTTAGCCAAAGAACTTATTTATACTAAAGAAAAAGAGACTTGAAACAATAGATCAGGGATGGACAGGAGGGTGCTGGGGAGGGTGGTTTGATTTTCTGATTTACTGATTTGCTGCTTTGGGGTGTGTAAAAGGGCAAATTTTGTACGTTTAAAACATAAAAAGAATAAAAGTTTTGTATTATGCTATACAAAATATGACTTGAATCAATAGATCAATAGATCAAAAGATCAATAGATCATGGAGGGTGCGGGGGGAGGTGGGTTTGATTTACTGATTTACTGCTTTAAGGTATGTAAAAACGCAAATTTTTTACGTTATAAACATAAAAAGAATAAAAAATTTAGTAAAAATATATATTTTTTAAACAAATAAAATAAAAATAAATAAAAGTTTTGTGTTATGTTATACAAAATATGACCTGAATCAATAGATCAATAAATCATGGATGGACAGGAAGGCGCTGGGGATGGGGGGTTTGATTTACTGATTTACTGATTTAGGGTATGTAAAACATAATTTTTTTTGCTAAAAACAAAAAAGTTCACTCACAAAAACTAAAAAACAGAACACGTTTGCGCTCTCGAGACGGTTTCGCGCCTGCGCGTTCACGCGCCGGTTTCGCGCCGGGTCGGGACCTGCTGACGGAACCCTTCTCGCAGGGGTTCTCAAACTACAGACCCTTATTTTTTATGTATTGTATTGTTTACTATCTCAGCAACACACCGGAACCTGCACCTGTGCCGTTGCCAACTCCAACTCATCCGGGTCAGGCTCATTTCTCCTTCTTCTATGGACTATCTTAATTTCAACCTTCCTATTCTAAACAATCTGTACTTTTCTTCAGAGGACCCCCTCTGGGGGGGTTCCTGACACCAATTACGAACTTATAACCATCATATTCGAGATCTACGGGTTCAATAACATATATAAGAATACAAATATTGTATTATTATACAAATATTTACTAACCCAGCACCGCACCTCACCTCACCAGTGCCAACTCCGGATCCGAATCCTACTCACTCATTCCTCCTCTATACCATCTCCAAATTTCAACCTTCTGCGATCATTTCCCATTTTTAATGGGGCCAGCACCCCCCTCCGGGTCTGTACGGCTTTTAAGTCTAGGTTAGGCTAAAGTGTGGTTAGGTAGACAGATTTAATATATATATATTTATAATATATTATATATATATATATATAGTATATATTTATATATATATATATATATATATAATATATATATATAGTATATATAGTATTATATATATATATATTATATATATAGAGAGAGAGAGAGAGAGAGAGAGAGAGAGAGATATCGATATATATCGATATTGATATTTCGAATATCAAAGGTCAGACGAAAGGTTCATTTTTACCATATATATATATATATAAATATATATATATATATATATATATATATATATATATATATATATATATATATATATATATATATATATATATATATATATATATATATATTTTTATATAATATATTATATATATATATATTATATATATATATATATATATATATATTGTAATTATTATTAAGAATAATTATAATAATACTAATAATAATGGATTTTAATAAAAGTCCCCGAAAAAAAAATGTATCGATAAAAATAATAAATATTATGAAACGAAAATACGATGTTGGTCACAGGGGATCTATACCCTAATGGTCGACAGGAAAATGATGGGTCGAAATTTGTAGAAAAAAAATCAGGTTATTTAGAGTTTCTTTAATGAATCCAACAAAACTTAACTTAACCTATCTTAACCTCACTTAACCTAGCATTACCTAACCTAAAGCCTGCGGCGGGCTGTACAGGAAATTTTGTTGATGTTGTGTCTAACCCTTTTTCCTGTCGGCCCATTTTCCTGTCGACAATTTGGGCTAGTCCCCGTCACAGGGTCGACACGTTGACCAAAATATCCTATTCTTTCAAATCGGAGACACAAAAAAACGGAAGAAAAAATGGATCGATAATTTTTTTTTTTACAGATATCCAAATCGTCGACACATTGAAACTGATGAGGTAAAAGATCTAATGATTTTTTTCCTCACTGATATGCCGAAAAGCAGAGGTCAATCAATGCAAGAAAGAATCAGTATATTTTCTATTTTCTTTTGAGTTTTATAATTTAAATCCATCATTATTACTTTACTTTATTTTTTAAATTCAAGAAATTTAATATTCCTTCTTGAGTTTTGGGTTTTATTCATATTTTAAGAACAGAAGTTAACTTTACAAGTTTTTAAATTAAATCTACCAAAATTTCTTATATATAGAAAAAATTAAATAAATAAAAAAAAAATAAAATAAAAAAAAATAAATGAATATAAATTAAAAATATACATTAAATAGGCGGCACTGCCTACCAATGCCATCTATACATGCAATTTGTATTTGCTCCTGATTCTTTTTGTATAATAAAAGATTCGGTAAGAAATTTATGGCTTTCTAATTGCTTGAGTGGGCTATGGGGCTTGCCACCCCCTATGACAATATTACGCGACCTGACTCACCATATGGCCATGGGACTTGCCTTCTTCCCCCTCCCCTTTGGATATGGGGCTAGTCTTACCCTGCCACACCTTTGGCCATGGGACTTGCCTTGCCATTACTTGAAGATTTTTCTACTGGCGCCCCTGGATTAATGAATCAAATGAAGGGGAAGAAAATCTCCAATCGAACTCCTTATGGGAAGTCATGCAAGTGATCAGAGATTTGATTAGAAGAATTAACGTGCCTGTTCCAAATTTTTTGGTTGATAATAAAAGTTAAATTTAACTTATTTTTAGTTCATAACCGTTGGGGTTTAATCAATTCAATTTCGTATTTTTATTTTAGCAGTTTCATATACAGTTTACTTCTACAAAATACTATTTAAACCTATTTTTCACTTTTGAGACTCATAACCCATAAGAATAGCTCTATGCAACTGGGTCACATAGAATTGAAGATTACCAACGTTATATTTTATAAAAACGCTAATTAAGCTATTCTTATTTATCCCTAATAGCATAAAATTTAAAGGTAAACAATGAAATGGATTTTATATTTTAATAGATCGAGTATAAAAGCATAAGTATCTTTATTTTTAAATCTGGTCATAAAAACCTTGAAGAGAACTTAACCATTCCTTTCCTCCCAAAAATTAAATACATAGAATATAAAATACTAAAGAGCTCAACAACCTCACTCTACTAAATTTAATATTAATAACAATAATGTTCCTTCACCCTTAACTAACCCTAAACAACGTCCCTAAATTATTATTGTCAAGGACATTTTTTGCACCAAATGTTAGTTATCTTTTTCCCTTTTCATCGCAAAAAAGTCTTACGTAATTCTAAAATAGTTTGTTCCCTATTATCTTCCTTAATTAATTCACGCTTGCTTTATAATTATCCTCTGAAACGGCGAGTCCGATAATTAAGTCTTCTAACAGCGGAACGGTCAATTCTACTTCCATTAAACAGATTAAAATGTAGCAAAACTAATTTTTTACATATAGTAGTGATCAAATAAGCTTATGTCAGAAATTCTAAACCACAATTATCCTTCCTATATTTGCTCCGCGTTCTCTCTCTCTCTCTCTCTCTCTCTCTCTCTCTCTCTCTCTCTCTCTCTCTCTCTATATATATATATATATATATATTATATATATAATATATATATATAATAGGTTTTAAATTGAATATTTAATCTATTATATATATATATATATATATATATATATTTATTTATATATATATATTATTTATTTATTTATTTATTTATTTATTTATACATATCACCATTTCCTGCATGGTTGCAAGGTGGTGTTGGTGGGTGATAAATACCAAAAAATATCACCACCATTCACGAAAAGAACAATATGGTAGAAGGGGGTTTTCAGCCCCTTGCCACCAGAGGAAGAAAATTTTGATAATTTACTTCATATAATCGACCGCTTTGAGAAACGCAGCTTCACCTCCTGCAATTTAATATTCAAAATTTCTTCTTTATTATTTCATTTTTATATTTAATTTTCCAAAATTACCAAAAGATATGATGTTAAAAATTTTGCAACTCCTCCATCCAAGACTTCAAATGAAATTAATTTAAATGTATAAATAAAATTTTGCATTTTTAAAATCACGAATGGTAAAAATATATTTTTTTTCTTTTAAGTTGTTACTGTTACCATGCTGTTACTTCTAACCAAAAGCATTCTCTCTTCTGAAAATATGGTCAGACCACTTCTAGAGCAGACTTTTCAGATTTTCTTCTTTTTCAAGATATAATTTTAGGCTTTCCTTCTTCTTTCCAATCTCTTTTTCTTCTGGCCTTTCTGTTTTTCGCTTCCCCTCTGGTTCCACTGCGTCATATATATATATATATAATATATATATATATATATATATATATATTATATATATATATATATATATATATTATAATATATATATATATATATTATATATATATAGTATATATATATATATAGGACTACATATAATGTAAGGAAATTTGCATTATATATATATAAAATATATAATATATATATATTATATATATATATATATATATATATTGAGTTCATGTACAGGACCCACCACGGCCCACAGGAAAGCGGCCACATTGGGTTGAATAATAAACTCCATGGATGGGTCCTGGCTCACACATATTTTAAATGCCAATGAAAATTTGGTTGGCGAATTGAATATTCAGTCGAAATTAAATAAAAAGCTAAGAAAAAAGATTTCCTTACATTATAAATAGTCCTAATATTACATAACAAAATAAAGAATATTCAGTACTTGAAGATATGAGAAAAGTTACTGTTAAAATGGGAGGATTCAGATAAGATATGTGATAACCTTTTAGAAAGTGTTATAGACCATAAAGTAGGAAAATGACAAAGGCAAATGGGGTTCAGCTCGGACAATCAATGTGGATATTGTGAACAGATTGTGGAATATGGCAACGGCAAAATTTGCAGATGGGAGGAGGGTCCCGTGACATGTAGTGGCTGTGAGTAATATTGATGTGGCTAATTCGGAGGCGTGTAAGTCTAAGAGCTTTCATCGGTGAGAGGAAGACCACTCACCAATGTTCGGCTTTATATTTCTAAGTTTCGCTCCTCGCTGATCACTCGTCCAGCACACTTGCCAATAAGATCGGAAGCCTTGTCGGAGAGCAGGATAATAATCAGTTGATGGGAGGCGACCTCGTCAAAAGGCGTCAGAGAGGTTCCTAGAAAAGCTACAGAAAGAAGAGGCGGCCATTTTGGCCTCTCTGTCAGCGATTTCGTTGCCAGTAACCCATACATGAGAGGGGCCTCAACATAGTATGATTTGTTTCTTACGAGAGTGGAGCAGCCGAAGAAATTGCTGTACAGCGGATATCATTGCGTTTTTAGAATAGGGGGTTTTAAGCGCCTGGAGGGCGCTGAGCTAATCTGAATGAAAGACATAAGAGAGATCTTGGTTAAGAAATAGAATTCGAGAAAGGTCAATCATTATAGCCTTTAATTCTGCCTTAAAAATTGAAGCATGAGGGGGAGGGCAGGGGATAGGTTGCGGTCAGGAAAGACAGCAGATGTACCCACACTGTTCCCTGTTTTAGAGTAGTCAGTAAACACAAGAGTAAATCCGCCATGAACTGCGGAATGAGACAGGAATGATGCCTATAACAAGGCATCGGGGTGGCTACATTTGGAGAGAGAGGTCAAGACCAGGGAAATAGTGAGAGCAGGGAAAGCCAAAGTGTACTTATACACTAAGTACTAAGAGAACAGCAGCACCTTTTGCAAAGGAATGTTGGTTAATGATGCTATAAACTGTGTTTGCAAATGACCAGTAAGTAGGATTCTGCAGTATCTCCTGCCGAATCGTGTCAGAGCAGACGGTATTGGAATTTGAAAGCAAAGATAACTTGTGCACATGATGAATTCCCTTCGAAAAGAGAGTAGCATCACATCGGATTCAACTTCACGGCTCACCCGGGGGGATCGTCGGAAGGCTCCAGTGGAGATACGGATCGCCTCGTTTTGGATGGGATCTAACAAGTGTAGAGTTGGGGAGACCTGAACATATATTACACAGCCATATTCCAGCTTCGATCGGATTAGGACGATATTGAGAAGTAAAAGGGACTTGCTATCATCACCCCAAGATTTTGAGGTGAGATGACGTAATAGGTCAAGCACGCAATGACAAGTCGTTTTCAGGAGTTTAATGTGCGGTGCGTATGTCGAGTAGTCATCTAGAATGAGGTCTAGAAATTTGACCTGTGAGGTTACAGTAATGGGCGAACCTATTTTCTTAAAAAGTAATGCTGAGACCAGCGTTGTGGAGTCTTAGTCGGAGTCGCGGAGTCGGGGAATCGGTAATTTTGAAAAGAGTGGAGTTGGAGTTTTAGTCGGTAATAGTAGTAGGAAGGGTATATTGGACCTAAACTCTTTTACCCCACCTGTCCTCTTTTACCCCAACCTCTTTTACCCCACCTGTCCTTTTTTACCCCACCCTAAAATTTGGGCAACCCAAATTTTTTGGGAACCCTAATTTTTGCAACCCTTCGAAGAAGGGTTACGCCAAACGGTTGCGCAGCAACCGTTGCACGTATCCCACCCTAATTTTTTCGGCCAACCCTTTGGTCTTCCAGGGGTCAATTTTGGCCAACCCTAATTTTTGGCCAACCCTAATTTTTCGGCAACCCTAATTTTTCGGCCAACCCTTTGGTCTTCCAGGGTGCAATTTTGAGAACCCAAATTTTTCGGTCAACCCTTGTGTATTCTACGGTACAATTTTTTTACCTGCCCCTGACCTTTTTTGGCCTTGTAGTTTTTTGGCCTTGTAGTTTTTTGGCGCCCCTTCGGAGAAAGGGCGCGCCAAACGATGGCGCAGCAACCGTTGTACGTAGCTCCCCCCTATTTTTGGCCCCTTTAGGGGCTTAGCTCCTTTTTTGATGTTTTGGCCTTGATATTTCGGTTTTGGCCTTGATATTTCGTCCTTGATACCGTATCAAGGGCTGAAATTGACCATTCTTAAAGGTGAAGTGAGGGATTAGTGGGATTATCTTGAGCTGCATGCCAGGTACCTGCCTCCTTGCCTTTGGTAGGTAACTGTCCCTAACATGAGATCGTGTAGGTACCTGGTCTGTATGGATCTGTCCTAACTTATTTCCATCCACCCTCACACCTACCCCTACACACACACACACACACACACTCACACACACACACACAACACACACACACACACACACACACACACACACACTCGATATTTTGATGGCTCAGCTTTTGATGGCTCAACTTTGATGACGTCATCTTTGCCGGTTCATCTTTGATGGCTCAACTTTGATGATGCCATCTTTGATGACTCAGCATTATTGATGGTTCAGTACATTTTGATGGTTCCCAATCACCGTAAGGAGTGTCTAGGAGTGTTCTTTAAGTGTTCTATGAGTATTAGATGAGTGCCAGGTGAGTGCCAGGTGAGTGCCAGGTGAGTGCCAAGTGAGTGCCAATGAGTGCCAATGAGTGCCAAGTGAGTGCCAATAAGTGCCAAATGAGTGCCACATAGTGCCAACTGAGTGCCACTTTTTTCAAGAATTTTCTAGCATCCCCTGAGTCTAGAATAGCCCTAATATTGGTGTCTACCCCTAGGTTATAAGGTATGAGGAATCGATTGGTGTATATTACAAGTTGCTAGGATGCTTCCTACTATGAGTTAGTCTTTTTTTAACACTTATAGCCCATGTATATATATATATATATATATATATATATATATATATATATATATATATATATATATATATATATTATATTATATATATATATATATAATATATATATATATAT
>JABUQX010089807.1:37500-40000 GCA_015478945.1 Trachelipus rathkii
CATATGGCTGTTGTTGATGGGCCCGACCTCTATTCTTCCTTTTCCTGTTAACTAGTGGTGTTCCTCAGGGTTTCTGTCTTATCTCCTACTTTACTTCCTACTTTCATTAATGATCTTCTCACCTGCACATCTAACTCTATTTCACTCATATGCCGATGACTCGACCCTTCATTCTTCAACTCATTTCAATGCTGCTCCTTCCTTTTTACTTCTAGAATTGCCCTCTCGTCTTAATCTTTCGATTCTATTCTCGCTGATCTTGATAGAATTTCCGGGTGGGGTCTCTTGAACCTTGTGAATTAAATTCTTTAAAAACTCAACTTCTACAAATCTCCCCTCTAAGAACACCTTCCACTTCCTATCTAATTTCGACGGTTTATCGTCTCTCCTGTTGACAATATACATCCCTTGGCGCTTAACATAAGCAAAAAAAATGTCTTGGAAACCTCAAATGTCACAATGGTTGCTAGGGCGCCTCAAAAGAAACTGGGAGTTCTGTTTAGACTGCGAGACTTTTTTCCTCTTCTCAGTTTGCTCCAGCTATACAAGGGTCATCATCCGCCCTTGTATGGAGTACTGCTCTCATATCTGGGGGGGCTCTGGTTTCACCCGGCTTTTAGATAGGGTCGAGTCAAAGGCCAAAAGGCTATAAATTGTCCGCATACTTTCCAGTTACCTTGACCCTCTATCTTTGCGCGCGATGTTGGTGCTTTATTCTTTTCCTATAGGTATAGGTCCCGTAGTGGCAGGTGCTCGAGGGAACATATCACTCGCGGTACCTCCACCTTTACGTCGCCCTCGTAGTAACAAGAGGTGCTGTATCTGCACATGAGTTTTTGTGTTGATATTGGTAACTCAGACTAGTTCGCTGCGTGCTTCCTTCTTTCCTGCCAACTCTGTCTGTGGAATTCACTTCCATCTTCTGTGTTTCCTGCTGAATTTAATCTCCCCCTCTTCAAAGCCTGCGTCTTGCGCTCATCTGCGTAATTGCGTTAGTATTGATTCTGAGGCGTGCAACAACCCCTACTTGAATAGGGCTCTGCCCGTGAGTGTAGTGACAACTGTAAAAAAAAAAAAAAAAAAAAAAAAAAAAAAAAAAAAAAAAATATATATATATATATATATATATATAATTATATATAAATATATATATATTATATATTTATATAGAAATATATATATATATATATATATATATATATAATTTTTCTTATATAGTTTTAGTTTACTAAATCTATCAAATAAACATCTATATACACTACACACCTTTATATCGAAGGAGGATAGAAGTGATTGCAACAACTTTAGAGGAATATCCTTGCTTACACATGCAAGTAAGGTATATGAGAAGATTGGGAAAACAACTGAGAGAGATAGTGGAGAATAAACTAAATGAAGGACAACATGGATTTAGACCAGAAAGAGGATCAACTGATCTGATTTTCTGCTTGAATATGAAAATTGAGAAAAACTGGGAGTGGGGAAGATACATTTATGTATCTTTTATCGATTTAGAGAAAGCTTTTGACACGGTGCCTAGGGAAAAGCTATTGAAAATGATATGTGACCCATACTACGGAATAGACTGAATGTTAATTAGGGTAATAGAAGGAATGCACATAGGTAATGAAAGTGCTGTGAGAACGTCAAATGGGGTTGGTGCATGGTTTGAGGTGGAGACGGGAGTTAGACAAGGCGGTATCTCACCGTTACTTTTTTTGTCATGTATATGGATAAATGTATAAGAATGGCGCTGGAAGAGGAAGAGGAGATGGCTATGGTATATGCTGATGATATAGCTATGGTGACGAGAGATAAGGAGACATTACAAAAGGTGATGACAATATGGTCAGAAGTGTTACGAGATGAGTGGATGAAGATGAACAAAGAGAAGACAGAGGTGATGAAGATTTCGAGGGAGAGGGATAGATGTGAGATCCAGGTGGACGGGATCATGTTTCGAGACACGGAAGCTTTAGTTACCTGGGAGTGACGGTGAATTCGGAGGGGAAGATGACACAGGAGATCGAGGGAAAGATCGAGAAATTTTCAAGAAGACTGAGGCAACTGTACCCGATATTGAATAACAGGCATGTGACAAGAAAGGTGAAGGTGCTCATTTATACCACGATGCTGAGAGCGACGCTGATGTACGGAGCGAATAAGTGGACTCTGACCACCAAAACCAGAAGTAGGGTGGAGGCGGCGGAGATGAAGGTGTTAAGACTGATAGTCGGAGCAAGTAGATGGGAGAGGAGGAGAAATGTGGAGATTAGGCGCGAGCTAAAGGTGGAGTCTGTTCTGGATCTGGTGGGAAAACAATAGTTGAGATGGTACGAACATGTTAGAAGAATGAAAGATGAGAGATACGCGGCAAAATGTTACGCTATACGTCCGGCGGGAAGTAGACCAAGGAAGAGATGGTTAGATGGAGTTGTGGCAGCTGCAATGAAGAGAGGACGAAACCTTGAACAGGTGGAGGAAGAGGAGATGTACCGAG
>JABUQX010089807.1:42500-45000 GCA_015478945.1 Trachelipus rathkii
AATAAAAGTGTTCTATTTTCACTAAGTGTATATCATGATTCACCTTAACAGGTATACCTCAATACAAGACATTGTCCAGTGGGAAATCAAGATCCCCGGAAGTAGGGTTTCATTATTATATAAAAGAAATCCCGATGGATTTGAATTTTTCAAGTGTGCTACCCTTCACCATGTTATAATACAAAGCGTATTTTCATGAGTCCAGATGAATTACTTTGTATATGTAATCACACTGAAGAGTGGCTTACAGATTACTTTAAACAAACTCAGCTTTAAACTGGACCGAAACAGTTATTAGCCTGCGCGAAGAAACCACAGATAAGCAACTTACTCTAGCATTTTATAAACATCAAAACATAATTACGTTTGGAGTTTAGAATATGGGAGACGAAATAATGAAAGCGTATTTTGAACTATATCATATGGGATTCTACATTTCAGCCCTAACGCGCTGAAGATATATGTTAGAGTCCGTAGGCGCATGTTAATGCAGAATAAAAAAAGACAAATATGTGCTATCTAATTACGTAACCGTAATTTATTACATGTTATACCAAGAATACTACGCATTTAACAAACCCTGATCGATGATCCTACGCTCATCATCGATCGCTTCCTAAGTTCTATAGACGTACAGAAATTCATTTATCTACTTAGAAAACAATGGCAAAAAAGTATTTATGCAGGTGATCCAGAATGTAAATATACTATGATATCTGAGCGGGAACTTTTTACATATGTGTTAACTGAAGGTATTACTGAGATACGAAACTATATCATCGATAATGATATAAATGATTGGCATATTTGCAAAGATTTAGAGAGTTTTAATATAAAATAGTCATAAACATCATGTGTAAATGTATGTTGGAAGTGTTATATATTAATAATATTCCTGTATTATATTTTAAGGTTAACCTTATATATAATAAAATCATTGTAAATATAATGATTTAACACGCTTGTATAATTTAATGTTAACCTTATATATATATATATAAATATCATAATTATATATATATATATATATATACTATATAATATTATATATATATCATATATATATATATAATATATAGTAATTTATATATATAGTATATATATATAATGATTGTAAGCATAATTATGTGTGTGTGTGTGTGTGTGTTAATAATAATAACAATAGTAGTAATAATAACAATAAATAACATAAATAAAATAATAATAAAAATAAAAAATAAAAATAATAATAATAAAATAATAATAAATAAAAATAATAATAATAATTATAAAAATAATAAATAAAAAGTATTAAAACAAAATAATAAAATAAAAATAAAAATAAAAATAAATAAAAAGTATTAAAACAAAATAAAAAATATAAAAGAAAACATAATGTTAATAAATATATGAGTTAAAGCAGTAAAGCCATATGAGTTAAAGCAGTAAAAAGTATATGAGTTAAACAGTAAAACAGTAAAGCATATGAGTTAAAAGCAGTAAAACAGTAAAACAAAAGCCTACTAATCCCTTTGTTGCTAGGCAAAACGTTACTGTTTCACTGATTTACTGCTTTAAGTATGTAATGGTTAATAATATATGAGTTAAAGCAGTAAAACATATGAGTAAAGCAGTAAAGCAGTAAAAACAAAAGCATACTAAAAATCCCTTTGCTGCTTGCAACACTCTATGATTAATACTGCTTTAAGGTATGTAATGTTAATCCAATATATGAGTTAAAGCAGTAAAACAATATGAATTATGTATTGAGCATATTACATACATCAATACACTAATCCCTTTTGTTGCTAAGTAACACGCTCTATTGATTACTGATTTACTGCTTTAAGGTAAAAACATAATATGTTTTTAATAAATTTCGTACAATTGTAGTAAAATAAAATTTTTTATATATCAGACCTCTGGTTTTTCTTCTACATACAATTTTTAAACTTTATAATTAAAAAGTATTAAATAAAAAATATAAGAAAAAAAAATTAATTAAATATATGAGTTTAAAGCAGTAAATCAGTAAAGGCAGTAAAACAAACGCCTTACTATTCCCTCTGCTGCTATGCAATTGAGCTATTGATTTACTGTTTTAAAATCAGTAAGTTATGTAAAGTAATGTTTTTAAATAAAAATGTTTAAGTAGAAAGTAAATGAATCATAGTAATACTTGAAAAGAAATTCTTTGAATATTTTACATTGATATCACAACTATGAAAATGTGTTACATAATAGGTCTGTAATGAGTTTACAGTTTTAGGATCGCAAAATTTTTTAATAAAAACATGTTTAAGTATGAAGTAAAATGAATGACTCATAGTATATATATTTTTTCGTTCGCGTAAGCGGAAATATTGCGCCTGCGGGCGCACGCGCGGGCGGGTACGCGGAAATATTGGCGCCTGCCGGGCGCACGCGCGGCGGTACGCGGAAATATTGCGCCTGCGGGCGCACGCGGCGGGCGGGAACGCGGGTTCGGATGCCTTCGTGCGGAGGGCGCATGCTGCGCCCT
>JABUQX010089808.1:5000-12500 GCA_015478945.1 Trachelipus rathkii
ATATATATATATATATATATATATATATATATATATATATATATATATATATATATATATATATATATATATATATATATATATTTATATATATATATATATATATATATATATATATATATATATATATATATATATATATATATATATTAAAATAAACCGTGACTCAATCGGTAGAGCGAGAGAGTCGCATGGCAAGGGCCCGTTTTAGATCCCTAGTCCGGATCCTAGGTTGAAATTACCTAGAGATGTTCCCCTCCTAAAATAGGGTTATGCCCGTGAGGTGTGAACTTTTATTTAATATATATATATATATATATATATATATATATATATATATATATATATATATATATATATATATATATATATATATATATATATATATATATATATATATATATATATATATATATATATATATATATATATATATATATATATATATAATATAATTTATTTATTTTACATATCACCATTTCCCGCATGATTGCAAGGTGGTGGTGGTGGGTGAAAGGTATTCAGAAATATCGCCCACCATTTATGAAAATTATGATATGGTAAAAGGGCATTTACAGCCTCTTGACACCAGAGGAAGAGAATTTTGAACATTTTCTTCATATGATGACTCGACTTCATCGAGAAACGCAGCTTCACCTACAATTTCAAAATTCTTTTTTATTTTATTTTTGTATTTAACAACCCAAAATTACCGAAAGAAATATGTTAATAATTTTGTAGCTCTTCAATCCCAGATATCAAAAGTAATTAATTTAAAATTTTATAATTTTACATTTCTAAAATACCAAACTGATATATATATATATATATATAATATATATATATATATATATATATATATATATATATATATATATATATATCTATATATATATATATATATATATATATATATATATATATATATATATATATATATAAATAATTAGCTGCCCTTTTTCTTTAATATCAGATAGTCATAAAGATGCCATCAAGATCCTGAGGCATGTATGCTTTCTTAGGGCATAAATAAGTGGTAGCTGAAAACCAGATCACCTATCACTGTCCTTTTAGTCGCCTGTTACGACACGCAGGGCGTGTACGTTGAGAAATTTCTTTCTCCTCTCACACATTGATAATAAACGTAAATATATGTTGTAATCTAATTTAATCTATTAATAAATTAATTTAATCAATTAATCAATATTAGAAGTCATAGGTAGTAAAAAAGAGCACCTCCTTAGAACAACCTGGTTATCCGAGGCTCCCCAAGGTTAACCATATTGATGATGAGCTTAGTGCGGACGCCCACTCAACATGGGAGGACACGCAGCAGAACCCCTCACTGTACAAACCATCCCGGTTCAGGCTTCCGGGTTACGGATTACAGGATGAGCCACCATCCCCAGCCGTAAAGTAAAGGTTTTCAACTCGATTTTGTTAAACGCAGGTTTGCCCGTTCACAGTTAAAATATTAAATATATAAAATCATAAAGTTAGGAAAGGAACAATTTCAAAGTTTGGAAAAGAACACGAAAATATAGACAAACAATTTCAATGTCTTATCCATTAATCTGAAATAAAATTTTTATAAATAAATAATATATATATATTCTTTCTTTCTTTCTTTCTTTACCTACCTCTTCTTCCCAAGACTGGGAGTAAGGTGCGCTACAAGTATCGGAAAAGAAAAGGTAGGAGAATATGACAAATGTCGAAAAGAAAGCCTAGCCTTGCCTACCGCCCCTCTGTACCATTAATTAGTGAAACTCGTCACAGACAGAAAATCCACCCTAGAGCTTCATGGTACCGCGACGGGCCCTCACTATAGTAACTCTATCAGATTCGCCCCTGGCCCAGGTGGGCCACAACCATGCCCCCATACAAAACCCCGCCATTCTCTCCTATCATGCACCTTTATTCTCGCCTCTGCCAAACTCACATTTCTTTCCTTCAGACATTCGTTCACCAACTCGATCCACTTTCTCTCTCTGGTCTTCCAGCAAGTCGGTTCCCCAACACACCCCCACTATACATCCGCTTAACCAACCGACTCATCATTCATCCTTTCCACATGACCAAACCATCTCAACATCCTTTCATTTATTATTCTCTCATTCCACCCCCTTCTCTTCACACCACACACCTCTCTAATAAGTTCATTCCTCATTTTATTAATTTCTTCTCACACCTAGCATGCTCCTAATATATATATATATATATATATATATATATATATATATATATATATATATATATATATATATATATATATATATATATATATATATATATATATATATATATATATATATATATATATATATATATATATATATATATAAAAGAAATATAGTATATATATAGAGTATATATATATATATATATATATATATATATATATATATATATATATATATATATATATATATATATATATATATATTTCCTTTCTTTCTTCTTCACCTTCCTCTTTGCCCCAAGATTGGGGGTAAGGTGCTGTACAAGCATCGGAAAAGAAAAAGCAGTAGAAGAAGAACATGACAAACGTCGAAAGAAAGCCCAGCCTTATATATATATATATGGACAAAAGTGCATCATTTTAGATATATATTTAAAAAGTGTTTATATATATATATATATATATATATATATATATATATATATATATATATATATATATATATATATATATATATATATATATATATATATATATATATATTATATATATATATATATAAAGAGTTATATATATATATATATATATAGACACCTATATATAAAGTTTATTGAAGTATGTTTATATTTCTATATATATATATATATTTATATATATATATATATATATATATATATATATATATATATATATATATAAACAAATTCTTGGTGTATGTGTTTTTATTTTTTTTCCAATATATATTCATCACTATAAAGAACATGAAATTTCAAACGTTTCTCATAGAAAAAGTAGCTAAATAAACATCTGCATTCGAAGTTAGAATATCCTGATGATTAAAAAAGCAAAGAACCTCAAGTCTGCCTATATTGATGAGGTTGCTACGAGCCGCCCACTCATAGGCGCTATCCCACTACTGTCATCACGGGTGCTTTTGGCTGTTGGGTTTCCTGGCCCGGTTCACACCTCCTTAGAACAACCTAGTTATCCGAGGCTCCCAAGGTTAACCATATTGATGATGAGCTTAGTGCGGACGCCCACTCACATGGGAGGACACGCAACAGAACCCTCACCGCAAACCATCCCTGGCTCAGGCTTCCGGGTCGCCGGATTACAAGGATGAGCCACCATCCCCACGTAAAGTAAAGGTTTTCAACTCGATTTGTTAAACGCAGGTTTGCCCGTTCACAGTTAAAATATTAAATATATAAAATCATAAAGTTAGGAAAGGAACAATTTCAAAGTTTAGAAAAGAATACGAAAATATAGACAAACAATTTCAATGTCTTATCCATTAATCTGAAATAAAATTTTTATAAATAAATAAATAAATAAATTATATATATATATATATATATATATATATATATATAGCATATATATATATATATATATATATATATATATATATATATATATATATATATATATATATATATATATATATATATATATATATATATATATATATATTATATATATATAAACAAATACTGTTGAATCATCCCAATCCAACCAATCCCGTGTGGTCTAGTGGTTAGGATACGCGGCTCTCACCCGCGAGGCCCGGGTTCGATTCCCGGCACGGGAATATGTTTTTTATATCAAGTTTTAAATTCCAAGAAGGTATAGACTACGCAAGCCTATGCAAATAAAATCGATTTATTTTACCACTGCCCTGATTCAGACAGTACCATTATTATTATTATTATTATTATTATTATTATTATTATTATTATTATTATTATTATTATTATTATTATTATTATTATTATTATTATTATTATTATTATTATTATTATTATTATTATTATTATTATTATTATTATTATTATTCTTCTTAAATTAATTATTATTATTATTATTATTATTATTATTATTATTATTATTATTATTATTATTATTATTATTATTATTATTATTATTATTATTATTATTATTATTATTATTATTATTATTATTATTATTATTATTATTATTATTTATTATAGTAAGGTTATGGAGGGGGGGGGGTTGACTTCATGTTCTATTACTTTTCTGTTTTGAGGTGTATGTTAAGCCCCCTCACTCCCTAATTAGAACCGACGGGGCCCCGGCCCCGCCAACCCCGGCCATTTTATGACCCTGGCCCCGGGGCCCCGGCCCCGGCCAAAATCTGAAAAACCGGGGTTTTCTACCGAAGGTTAACTGTAAATTTACACCAAATAATAGAGGAAATCTAAACAAAATAAAAAATATATTTTTAATTCCATTACTCCTTTGTTATAAATTGATGCAAAATATAAACATACCTAAATATAATCAATTTTTTTTGGTATTTACTATGATTTCAAATTAAAATTGAGGCCAAATTATAATTTTTCCGAGTTTTTAACATAAAATATTCGAAATTTGATATACAACACGAATTGAAAAAGGAAATAAATATAGTGGATAAAACATTAATGTATTTATTATTTATTTAAAGTAAATATCTTCAGAAACCAATATTTTCGAAATCCTTTCAAAATTATTTATTTAATTGAACTAATATATATATATATATATATATATATATATATATATATATATATATATATATATATATATATATATATATATTATTATATATATATATATATATATATATATATATATATATATATATATTATATATATATATATATATATATATATATATTATTATATATTATAAGATATATATATATATATAGTATATATATATATATATATATATATATATATATATAGAAAGTATGTTATATATATATTATTTAAATATATTTATAAATATTTATATATATATATATATATATATATATATATATATATATATATATATATATATATATATATATATATATATATATATATATATATATATATATATATATATATATATATATATATATATATATATAATATATATATATATATATTATTATATTATATATATTATATATATATTATTATGTTATATATATATATATATATATATATATATATATATATATATATATATATATTAGTTATATATTATATATATATATTATATATATATATATATATATATATATATACTTAGAGAAATTAGTAGTAAAATTTTAACTACTAGATGTAGTAAGCAGTAATTTTTATTATTTAATGTACACAAATTAAACATTACAAGATACTTTTAATGAAATAAATTTTAAAAATGAAAGCCAATTTCAGCTGACACGCGAGACTCTCAGCTAAGGACTGGATTTTCTTTCTGATCTTATCAGCCTTCAGTGTGTTAGTTGGTTGCCATTTTCTTTCATGGTGTTGTTGAAATATTTGATACAGATGCCTCATTTTTGTAAAATCTGGTCTTAATTACTGATGCTTATTGGGCAGCACATTATAAATGCAACCCATGATTTTGTGATGCCTGTGTGATTGATATTTCTGATCATCTTTATATTGTTGATATTGATAGAGTGGCCTGTGTTACGCCTATGACTTGTTAAAGCTGAATTTATGCTGTCCTTGTGCAGGTCATCTGTATGTTGATTTTTTCTTCTTTTCAAATCTATGGTTCCACCTATATATGTTTTATTGCAAGTATTGCAGGGGATGTGATATATACAGCTTTGGGGGAGATTTTCGTTTCACTAAGACGAGAGTGTTGGTTTGAGAATGTGTTATTAAAATGAAAGAAGTTATGTTGTAATGAGAGATTAATGAGATGTTTTAATATATGAAACGAGAAGGCCAATCTCTCATTACAACATAACTTCTTTCATTTTAATGGCCTGAGTATGGGATCCCCACTGTCTCCCATACTCAGTAACATATATATGGAACTAACAGAATTTTATCATATTTTACCCCACCCTTTATTAAACAATAGTTTATGAATTAGATATGTAGATGACATTTTTGTCTCCCTCCCTCACAACACCAACCCTAATGATGTCCTAAACTATATTAACTTTATTCATCCTTCAGTTCAGTATACGATAGAAATGCCTTCCAACAACTCTATCCCCTTCCTCGATACCTTAATCACATGGAATAACAATTACTTGCTATCTAATCATTCCCCAAACACAAAATTAGCTGTTCTGTCATCTCTATTTCTCCGTGCTTTTCGTATATGCTCTCCCCTCTTCTAGCACAAGAAACTAAATACATCCACAATACTTTCAAATCACTTTATTATCCTGAGTTTTTCATCACAAAAGCATTTAACAAAGCAAAAAAGAGGTACTATAGCACCTTTCCCCCGAAAAATAGCAACACCTTTTTACCAATTCCTCAATTACCATTATATTCGTTAAAACAAATATTACCAAAAAAATATTACCCTCATTCCATCAAATAACATCACCTTAAAAAACATTCTCAAACCCCAAAACGAAAAGAAAATCTCCCCCAAAGCTGTATATATCACATCCCCTGCAATACTTGCAGAAAAACATATATAGGTGAAACCATAGATTTGCAAAGAAAATCAACATACAGATGACCTGCACAAGGACAGCATAAATTAAGCTTTAACAAGTCATAGGCGTAACACAGGCCACTCTATCAATATCAACAATTTAAAGATGATCAGAAATATCAATCACACGAACCATCGCAAAATCATGGAATCCTTTTGCATTTATAATAGTAACAACTACAATAAGCATCCCGGTGAAGTTAAGATAGATTTTATACAAAATGAATATCTGAAAACATCAAAATATTTCAACAACACCATGAAGAAAATAGCAGACCAACTGAAACACACTTGAACTGATGAAGATCAAGAAAGAAATCCAGTCCCATAGCCTGAAGAGGTCTCGCGTGTCGGGACGAAAATTAGCTTTCCTTTTTAAAATTTATTTCATTAAAAAAAAGTGTCTTTAACAATGTTTTTAATTGTGTACATTTATTTCAAAATAAAATGAAGTGAGGCATAATACTAAAAAGAATCCAAGGGCTTCCTCTCTAAAGTAAATATATCACTACGACAAAGTAGTTCTTAAATATATATATATATATATATATATATATATTATATATATATATTATTATTAAAAATATATATATATATATATATATATATATATATATATATATATATATATATATATATATATATATATATATATATATATATATATATATATATATATATATTTAATTTATTCTTCTAGAAAATCAATTATTTTCTAAAAATTTCTTTCGAAAATATTTATTTAATTGAATTAATTAAATGTATTCCTTTTTTATAATTTAAATTATTAATTAATTGAAATTATATTTAATTTTCATCCCAAGTTTTAAGACTTTCAGTGTTTTTGACT
>JABUQX010089808.1:15000-20000 GCA_015478945.1 Trachelipus rathkii
ATATATATATATATATATATATATATATATATCGAACTAGAATAGAAAAAAAATTCATATCTTATTTAAAGAACCAATGCTATCATTTGTTTCCTTATTAAGTAGCCTAGAACGAATAAACACACAAACTATGTCTAATTTGAAATCAGATTTTTAATACAGTGTGATGAATATAAGAGAGAGATTAACATGGGGAAATAGTTAATTTTAAAATATTTGTAGAAGAAAATAAATATATTTTTTTGTCCATCATTGTAGCAAGTTTTACCTTGCATAACTTACTTTTAAACGGTATTTAGTCATAATCACAGCTGTGGCACGAGTATCAAATTGGGGTCTACCAGCTCGTCCAATCATCTGAAATATTTGAGCTAAGGGGTATTCTTTATATTCTCCGTTCACATAGTAAGAAGTAGACTTAATAATAACCAAGTGAGCAGGTAAATTAACGCCCATAGCTGCATTAAAAAATAAATAAATGTAAACACAAATAACATGTATTAAATTAAAAACAATAATTAAATAAAAGAGCTGAAACAAAATAAGGTAGTGAAATTCATATTTGAATCTCTCATTTACCAAGTGTACTCGTTGAAACAAGGACAGGCAAATCTCCTCCTATGAACAAAGTTTCAATTTGGCGTCTATCACTAGCATCAACTCCAGCATGATGAAAACCCACACCAAACAGGACACATTCTGAAAATAACTACATTAAATTAAAAACGATACTCGCCCACGAATAATTTTTTGTTCTCTTCTCATTTTCCAAAACAAAAACAAATTCAAAGCGAAGATCGATAAAAAGAAGTTGATAATTAGATAAAGGCACGATTATGAATGATGAGAGAGCACTCTTGAGAGCCAGTCACAATCAGAATGCTGAAAACGAGGGGCTTGTTAATTTCATACGACATGGAGTAGCAGAATTGATTCAAATGGAAAAACCATTTATTAACAAGCAACGTCGCTACGCTCCGTCAGAACGCAAGGTTAAGGATTGCCTATGGGAGAACAGAGCTGGCCAGAAGCATGGTCAGTTATGGTTGAAAAATTCGGCTCATAAATATTTAATAATAGTATATAGGTATAAATGGTTGATAGTTGGAGCTCGTGAAGTGTGGATGTGTTTGTGGTCATAGTTTCGAACATTTTTATCTATTCATTTCCAAGTTTTAATTTAAATACCCTTGTGATCGCCTTAATTTATTATTAACTTAATTATAGATCTAAAGTTCAATGTGTTCAGATGGACAATCTTAGGGGCGTGCTAGGTGAGAAGAATTGATAAAATGAGGAATGAACATATTAGAGAGTGGTGTGGTGTAAAGAAAGTGGTAAACGAGAGAATAAATGAAAGTATGTTGAGATGGTTTGGTCATGTGGAAAGGATGAATGATAGTCGGTTGGTTAAGCGGATGTATAGTGGTGAGTATGTTGGGAACCGACCGGCTGGGAGACCGAAGAAAAAGTGGATTGAGTCAGTAAAGGAATGTTTGCAGGAGAGAAATGCGAGTTTGGCAGAGGCGAGAAGAAAGGTGCATGATAGGAGAGAATGGCGGGGTGTTGTAAGGGGGTATGGTTGTGGCCCACCTGGGCCAGGGGATGAACCCTACACTTGACGATTTACCATAGTGAGGATCCGTCGCGGTCCCGTGAAGCTCTAGGGTGGATTTTCTGATTGCGACGAGTTCTTACTAATTAATGGTACAGAGGGGGCGGTAAGAATGGGCTTTCTTTTCTACTTTTGTCATATTCTCCTACTGCTTTTCTTTTCCGATGCTTGTAACGCACCTTACTCCCAATCTTGGGGAAAAAAAGGTAGATGAAGAAGAAGAATTATAGTTTCTAATTAAATGCGTGTGTACTGATATAATTTTTATTTTTTTATAATTATAACGGATACAGATGGAAACAAACATCGTAATTATCATTCGGAATCTTAAGATAAGTTTTTAGTGTTTTTCCTTTTTAACCTTTTAGGTTTTTCATATTTACAGTATATTCTATATACATATTCACTGTCACGTACAGTTTTTAACCTTTACTTTTATTTTTTAAGTTTTAATATAGTTTACTAGTACCTATTTTGGTGTTCGTAAATTTGTGAAGGTGTGTGTGAGTGCGTTTTTAACTTTTCAAGTTATGAACTTAGCTTCTGCTTTATATTTTTATGAACACAAATTATTATAAATTTTATTTATAAGGTTTCAATGCGAGTCTCTAACATTTTTTTAAAGTGTGCATGCTTGAGTGCGAGAGTGCGTGCGCGAATGACAAGATAGCGTAAACGTGGGAATGTGGGTGGGCGTGGACAAGGGGCTCTTTATTGACTTTGCCAACGTCCGTGGCCTCGACGCTAACTTTGAATCTGTGGGGTATCACATTCCTAACTCTCATCCTAACCTCTTATTCCTGTCCGAGACACAACTATCCCGGGATTCTTTCTCTATTAAACTTAATACATCAAACTACAACCTTTTTTTCACAATTTCCGCATCAAAGAGGAGTTTGTGCCTATATAAACATTAACACTCCCGTAACACGCTTTGTAAATCTTGAGTCTCCTAACTTCGATATTCTATGGTTTAAGATCTTTCTTCCTACTACTACTACTACCACCATTATCTTGTATTTCTGCTCTCCTAATGGAACAGATTTTCCGGTTCTTTTCAAATATCTTACTACTTCTCACGAGACTGTTACTTCTCTTCTCATCCAAATGCCGAGGTCCTCTGCTTAGGGGACTTCAACGTACACCACACTGAGTGGTTGGGCTCCTCTCATACTGATACAGGTGGGAAGGAGGCCATGACATTCAGTATTCTCAACGATCTGGAACAGTTGATTAAGGATCCTACACACATCCCAGATTGTCCTGACCAATTCTTGAACACTCTTGACCTATGCTTCATTACTGATCGTTCTCTCTACAAATGCACAAGTATCCCTCCTATCGGTAACTCAGACCAAATCTTGTAGCTCTTAAATATAACACTTTCTCTCCAACAGCTCCACTTTGTCATAAACATACTTTCTGGCACTTTAATCGGGCTTGTTGAGGGGCATTGTGTTACGCTTCTTTGCTACCTACCTTTGGTATGAATCCTGTTTTGACTCGGAGGATGCTTCGGTGACTGCTGAAAAAGTAGGAGCCATAATCTCCAGGAAATGAGCAGGTTCATTCCATCTTCCACTAAATCTTTTTCTCCTCATAATCCGTGGTTCGATGGCACCTGCTCTCATGCTCTTCAGGATAGAGACAATGCTTATCGGAAATGGAAAAACTCTACTTCTCCTATTACTCTTGCCATTTTCGTTCAACTCTGAATCATTGCAGGGATATTATTCGTGAGGTTAAGCGTACTTTCACCAAAAGGAAGTGCGCTAACCTTCTTGGATCTCTTACTGATAAAAATTTCTGGCCCCTTGCCAAAAATATCTCTAATAACTTTTGTAAATCTGCCTTTCCTCCTCCTAGTTCTGACGGATGTAGCTAATACTCTTTCTGAAAAGGCTAATCTCTTGGCCTCCTCTTTTCATCTAATTCCACCATGGACGATTCCTCCCTCTCCTACTCCTCCTCCTCTCAGGTGTCCCATGGCTCCGCCTGTGATTAAACATGATCAGGTGCATGAGATCCTGAGAACTTTGAGCGTTAGGAAGGCTAGTGGCTCGGACGGCATTCCTCCTCATGTTCTGAGGGAGTGTGCTTCTGAGCTGGCACCTGTCCTCGTTCGTCTCTACTCTCTATGCCTTAATTCTAACACTTTCCCTCAGTGCTGGAAGCCCGCATATGTTCAGCGCATCCCGAAGAAGGGTAACCGTTCTGATCCTTCTAACTATCGTCCTATAACTCTCACTTGAATTGTCTAAAATCTTTGAAACTCTCAACTTTTCATTTCCAGGATCATTTGGAATCTCATTCTTTTCTTTCAGATCACCAGTATGGCTTTCGACGCTCGAAGTCAACTGGTGACATTCTTTCCTTTCACACTGATTAATGGTCTTCTGCCCTTAGGGACTATGGGGAGTCATGTGTGGTGGCACTTGACATGTAGAAAGCCTTTGACCGGGTATAGCATGCGTCACTACTCTCTAAGTTTCCTTCCATTGGGTTTCCTCCTCCTCTTTGCTCACTTTTGTCTAGTTTTCTCTCAGATCGTTCCATATCGTGACTTGTTGACGGAGCGACCTCTTTTTCCTTTCCTGTTAAGTGTTAACTGTGGAGTTCCTCAAGGTTCTGTTTTATCTCCAACTTTATTCTTACTTTTCATTAACGATCTTCTCAGCTGCTCATCTAACTCTATTCATTCCTATGCCGATGACTCAAATCTCCTTTCTTACACACATTTCAAATCTGCTCCTCTTTTGCTTCTAGAGTTGCTTCTCGTCTTCAGCTTTCAAATTTATTCTTGCTAATCTGGATGGGTTTTCCCGGTGGGGTCACCTCAACCTTGTGAAGTTCAACTCTTTAAAAACTTAACTTCTTCACATCTCCCTCTCAAAAACACCTCCCAACTTTCCCATCAAAATCGACGACCCTCCCGTCTCACCTGTGGACAACAAACATTCTTGGTCTGAACATAAACAATAAACTCTCTTGGAAACATCACATCACAACGGTTGTTAAGATGACCTCAAAAAAGCTGAGAGTTCTGTTTGGGTTGAGGGAATTTTTTTTTTCAAAAAGCTACTCCAATTATATAAGGGTCTTATGCACCCTTGTATGGAGTACTGTTCCCAACTTCCCACATTTGGGAGGCTCCAGTTCCGCCCTTCTTTTGGATAGTGGGATCTAAAGCTAAAAGATTAATAAACTGTCCCCTATTTTCTAACTCCCTTGCCCCTCTATCTCTGTGACATGATGTTGGTGCTCTACCTTTACTATAGGTACTACAACGGCAGGTGCTCGAAGGAGTTGACCTCTAGTATTCCACCACTATTGTGTCACTCACGTATAGGGACCGACCGGGGCCCCGGCCCACCCCGGCCCCGGC
>JABUQX010089808.1:22500-32670 GCA_015478945.1 Trachelipus rathkii
TATATATATATATATATATATATATATATATATATATAATCTGTTCATCATATCTTCATTGATTGTTCCCATCTGGACCCTATTCGCTGTCGTTATTTTCCTACTTTACGGTCCATAACACCTTCTAAAAGATTATCCCATATCTTATCTGAATCTTCCCATTTTAGCAGTAACACTATTTTCTTGTATCTTCAAGAAGTGAATATTCTTTATAGCATTTGATTTTATTATGTAATCTTAAGACTATTAACAATGCAAGGATAAAATTTTATTTAGTTTTTATTTATTTTGACTGACTGAATATTCATTTCACCAATCAAATCTTTTTTTGACATTTGAAACATGTATATGCCAGGGAACTCCCATGGTGCTGATTTTTTTCGGCCCAGTGTGGCAGCTTCTTTGTGAGCCGTGGTGTCCTGTACACTAACCTCAAAAAAAAATATATATGATATATATATATATATATATTAAGTATATATATATATATATATATATATATATTATATATATATATATTATATATATATATATATATATATATATATATATATATGGTATATATATATATATATATATATATATATATATATATATATATTTATATTATCAATATTTATTTTTATCTATATATATATATATATATATATATATATATATATATATATATATATATATAGATTGACAAAATTAGGGAGATGTAAAATCAATTATTTTCTAAAATTTCTTTCGACAAAAATAATTATTTAATTTTATTAATTAAATTCCTTTTTTATAATTAAAATTATTAACTAATTGAAATTATATTTAATTTTCATCCTAAGTTTTAAGACTTTCAGTGTTTTTGACTTGCATTTCCAATTTTGTTAACTTGCCTGGCCCCGGCCCCTGGTCCCGGCCCATTAGAGCAGCCCCGGCCCCGGCCCCGGCAAAATTCCCGCCCCGGTCGGTCCCTACCCACGTAACACATGGGGTACCCTGCTTTCTCATAAATTCTGTATCAATATTGAGGAACTTCAGGCTTATTTGTTGTGGCCCCTCCTTCTTTCCAGTCACCTCTCTTTTGTGGAACTCTCGGCCTCCATCTGTTTTTCCTACTGTATTTAATTTCCCTCTCCTCAAGTAATCCGTCTGCGGTCACCTCAGGGATTTGCGCTAGACCTGGAATTTGGTGGGTTCCCCATTTTTATTGTTTTTTTTTTTTTTATCATTATTTTTTATTATTATTATTATGCCCCCTCCTTGAAAAGGGCTCTGCCCGTGAGTTTTAGTAACCTTTAAAACAATTTTTTAAAAAAATTGCTTAAATTTTATTAGAAATTGTTAATTTAATGAAGCTCAAAATAATTATTCTATATATTTTTTTTATTATGGGTGTTTACCGTTTTTTATTCACTAAGCAAACGAGCGAAAAAATGTGGGACAAAAAATGGCAACTTTAATTAATATTAATTAATAGTATATAGAAATAAATAAACAAAATTCTCGAATTTGCTACATATGATGATATGGCCAAAGTGATCTTTATTATTATTATTATATATATATATATATATATATATATATATATATATATATATATATATATATATATATATATATATATATATATATATATATATATATATATAGTATATATATATATATATATATATATATATATATATATATATATATATATATAGTAGAGATAGAGTAGCGTGCATACTCGCAGCGATGAAATTACTTCTCATTTGGCATATGGTATGTAGACATTTCAGTGCCTAATGGTTCGCCTTTCTTTTCTGCGTTCATTTCCACACTCATCCTCCAGACAACATCTTACAGACACCACCATTTATCCACATATCTTATACACATACTTAAATCCATACACCCCTTCAAGGCAACATCTTACAGACATCCCTATCCCTTATATCCCTATGCGTGGGGGAGAAAGAATTGCCTACATCGTATGTCCTGCGTGTCGTAGAAGGCGACTAAAGGGACGGTAGTAGTTGGGTTGGCTGCCCACTACCACTTACCTCTTGCCAGGAATGCTAATTATATGCATGAAACGGAGAAGGACGTGATCGCCGTAAGAGGCATTCTATCTTTACGCGAAAACGTATGAATCGTATGGGTACATGGAAAGTAAGAGGAATAAATGTTGAGGAGAAGAGGAGAGGTGATGGATGTATTTAAAAAGGGCAAATTTGATTTGTTCGCTGTGACTGAAACAAAGATGAAAGGAAACAGTGAAAATGAGTGGTGTGGAAAAGAATGAGAGGGGGAGAGAAGGAGTGCAATTCTGATGAGTAACTTGTGGTACAGAACTATGGGAGATTTTGTGTGTGTGAGTACCAGAATTCTAATGGTTATATTTAAGTCTGAAAAGGTCAAGGTATGTGTGGTTGTGACATATGGTCCATCTGAGAGTAATGTTGAAGAGAGTGCGATTTTATGGGATAATCTGAATGATATTTTGGATGGAGTGAGTAGCCGCTACACATTGATTGTGTTGGGTGACCTAAATGGTTGGTTAGGTGATCAAAAAAGGGATGATATAACAGGGGCTTTGGGGTGTCGGGAGAAAATGAGAATGGTAGGAAGGTGATTGATTTCTGTGAGTAGAGAGGTATGTGTGTAAGTAATACTTTCTTCAAACACAATAGTATTCATAATTATACTAGAGTTGGTGTAGGTAGAGATGGTATCGAAGTGAAAAGTATATTGATTTTCTATTGGTGAAGATGTTGAAGTATGTGTTGGATGTTAAATCAGTGAGGGGGTTTAGGAATGGGATTATCGGATCATTATGTTGTTTTATGTAAAATTAAGTTAGTGGGGGCTCGGATGAAGAGGAAGGTGATAAGGAAAGAAGTGGGCAGATTTAAGAGTGAGAAGTTAAATGAACAAGGTAATAAGGATAAGTATTTAAGAGAGCTTGCAAATAAATCAGTTGAGTGTGAACAAGTTGAAACTGAACAAATCTGGAAGCAAATGAAGGAAGCAGTTGTTAGTAGTGTAAAGGAATATGTGGATGTGCTAAAGTAGGAAGTAAGAATGTTAACAGTGAGTGGTGGAATGAAGAGGTGATGCAAGCGGTTAAAGTAAAAAAGAAGCGTGGTTGAATGTACTAAAAGCCAATGATGAGGTTTCAAAAGAAAGATGTTTGGAATTATATAAGGAGGAAAAAGGAATACTAAAAGATGCATACGTAGGAGGAAAAAGAAGTAAATAAAGTTTGGAAGGAGAATGAATGGGGACTTACAAGGAATAGGAAGCTCTTCTGGAAGGAAGCGCGAAAGGTTAAGAATGAGAATAAGGGGAATCTGCTTAGAATACTGAATAGGAATGGTGCTTTCGTAATTGATGAAATGGATGTGAGGGGAGTGTGGAGGGAACACTTCGAAAATCTGCATAACATTGGCAGTAATGAAGAGGTGATAGTGAATGTGTGGGTTTGATGGTGCAAGAAGGAATAGGTATTTTGGGGATGAGGCACTCTTTTACTGAATCAATCCACTTTATCTTCGGTCTCCCAGCCGGTCGATTCCCAGCACACTCACCATTATATATCCGCTTATCCAACCGACTATCATCCATACTTTCTACCATATGACCAACCCATCTCAATGTACTCGTTTATTCTCTCATTTACAGTTTACACCTTTGTTCACACCACAAAACTCCCTAATGCGTTCATTCTCCATTTTATCAATTCATCTCACACCTAACATGCCCCTAAGATTAATAATATATTAATAATATTAATTAATATATCAATAATTAAAAATTTTGCTTCAGCAATTGAATATTTTACAATTTACACCATACTACAATAATTGATTAACAATAAACCAGATCTTGCCTCGTAATTTGTTGTCTTTGAATTAGCTACAGTTGTAAGCTTCTCAGGATTCGAATCTCTCACCAAACGGGCTTCTCTTCTAATGATAGCGTTTTGCTGAGCTCCTTTTCTAGTAGAAGTGAAGACCTAAAAAGTATTTTTTATAGTCACGTTTAGTTCTTCAACGTGATACAAAAATTTAAAACAGAATACACATCATTTAGCTTGAAAGAAAATTTAAAATAGAACATACATAACTTAAACTGAGGCAATTTAAAATAGAATACACGCAACTTAATTTGAAAAAAATTGAAATAGAATACACTTTACTTAATTAATGTGACAAAAATTTAAAGTAAAATACACAATTTCAAAATCTTTATAAATTTACTAAAATCTGGAAACTTACCAAGGTAGGTTTATTTTCACTGTAAGTGTGAATGACAGAAGCAATTTTATAATTTAAGGAAAGGTCAAAGCGAAAGTCCGACCAGGATTCCTCCGTTGAATATCCCAAAACAACTCTACGAAGCTGAACAGGACGAAGGCGTTCATCTAGTCTATTATTATTATTATTATTATTATTATTATTATTATTATTATTATTATTATTATTATTATTATTATTATTATTATTATTATTATTATTATTATTATTATTTAAAAATATAAATGCAAGAAAACTGGGAGATTGAGATAATATAAAAAAAGGTTTCACAAAATGCTGATATATTATGCAAAACATTGTCATAAAAAAAAGAGAGAGAGAGAGAGACTGAGAGAAAGGGAACGTTTAATAGGTTTTAAAAAAGAAAATTCACCAACGATATTGGAGAGGAACAAACCTTAAAAAAATGCATAACAGTGGTTGCTGTAATAAGAAATTATTAACTGCTTGCTGAACTTTATTGGGAATTGTTGGTGACAGTCTTTGAGAGGAGGTCATGTACCTTTATTCTCTCTGTTCTTTTATGTTCTTAAATTGTTATAGAGCTCATAAAAAAAATTATATAAAGCCAAGTACGAGGGGAAAAAATAAAAAATACCAATGGGCTAAAATTAAAGAAATAGAAAATGGAAAAAAGGAAGAAATTTTGGCAACGGAAATATGATAAAAATAGAAGGAAAGTGAGTATTCAAAAATAAAATATTAGCAATACCATAAATGAAGAAGAAAAGCTCACAAAAACATATGGGAAAAATATCGTTTAAAAATTGTTCTATGCACCAGTTAAGATGCAAAATAAACGGCAGATATGTATAGGGTATAAGAACGAGTACTTAAAAAGGTTCAAAACTATTCTAAAGTTTCAATGCTTAAAAAAAAACAACAAAAAAAATTGGTTTAGTGTGACGACCAAACCAATCAATGAAGAAAAGTTTTAAAGTATACAGGAAATAAGAGACTGACAATGGATACTTAAAGGAACGGTTTTCTACCTGTTATCGCAGACCCCAAAGACCGCAATGTCATCAAAAGGGATCCGCGAAGGCTTGAAGAAAAGCTAAGATCTGCAGCTAAATAGAAATGATGAATAAAAGAAAGCATGAAAGAAAAGGAAACGATGAACAAGGGATGCGGAGCCAGAGTTGGAACCATTTTTTTTTTTTTGCTGGAACGAAGCTGGATAAAAAAAAAATTCTTTTACAATACAATATATTGGTCCGAATGCAGAGCCAAAGCTGTATAATTTTAAAATAACAGTGAGAGGAGGGCATTTTAAAATGGTGAAGCCAGAGCTGGAGCCGGAGCCGAATAGTTAGGTTACGTTAAGTTAGGTTATGTTAAATTTATATATATATAATAATATAAATATAATAAGTTCCCTTCATTCCAAATATAAGAAGACAAAAAACTTTAAATAAATATTTGAATCACTTAGGGGTTTTAAGTGTTTAGTTAGGTCTTGGTGGTGGTAAAGACAAAGTTAAAAATCTCAGTTATCTTAAAAATTGGTATAAATGCAGGCCCAACATACTATTAACCATTTAAATATCAACCTGAGCATGCATCAAGATTAAAATTATAATAACCCATATAAGTTTAAACTAAGTTTTAAAACTAATTTAACTCAATAGCAAAATCATAATAAAACTTTAAAATTTGTAAAAAAGAAGAAGCAAATTTGTATATCTAAAAACAATTATATGCTATTGAAATACAAGGTATGACAAAACTAATTTACAGTGTGGAAAAACATTCAAAATGTTACATAAGCAAACAACATGTTGTGGCAAAAATTTAAATCCTGTTTGAAAAATAAATATATAGAGTAAATAAATTTCAAACACAAAATATTGTGTTAAGGTTTGATTTTAGTTAAGTATTTTACCAACCCAAAATGACAGTGCCTAGATAAATTGCACTAAATGAATGTGAAACTATGGCAATGAAAGGAACAAGACCCCCGATGCAATTGATCATACCAGTTATCTTCAATTATTTTCAGATCATTCTAAGGAGCTAATCAAGTAAAGTGAAGTGAATGACAAGTCTATCATGTTTTCATGTTGCAATAAATTTACAATATCGTATGATTGAATTTATGTTTAAATTCTAAAGTCAGTGTGTCATAATAGTTTGTTTTTTTGAGGTTTTAAATATAAGTACATCTAGAGTCGATGTTGAGGCAAGCAATTATTTCTGGCCACATTTGCATGAAATATAAGATGGGGTGAGTAGGAGATTAAGTTCATTTGCTACGGAAGACAAATGGTTGATAGGTGATCAGAAAGGGATGGTATAACAGGTGGATAGGTGATAGAAAAATGGATGGTATAACAGATATTGATTTCTGTGAGGTGAGAGGTATGTTGTTAGTAAATACTTTCTTCAACACAAGAGTATTCATAAGTATGCTAGGTTTGTTGTTAAACATTATATTCTTACATAGATTCAATCAAGATTTAGATTTTGTGTTGGTGGAAGAAGATGTTGAGTATGGTGATGGAAGTTAATAGTGAAGGGTTGCGGTATGGATTTGGATGATTATGTTGTTTTATGTAAGGTAAGTTAGTGGCTTGGATGGAGAGGAAAGGGGAAAGGAAGGAAATAGGAATTAAGAGTGAGAGTTAAAGTGAACAAGTAGTAATTAAGGAAAAGATATTTAAGAGTGCTAACAAATATATGATTGAAGTGAACATGGATGAATTGAAGCAAGATTGGATGCAATGAAGAAAGCTTGTTAGTAGTAGTGCAAGAGAATATATATGATGTGCTAAAGTAGGAAAGTAAGAGTCGTCAACAGTGACAGGTGGAGATGAGAGTGATGCATTAGATGGTAAGAAGTACAAGAGGCGTGGTTTGACATGTGCTAACACAAATGATGAGGTCTCAGAGAAAGATGTTTAGAATTATAAAAGGAGGGAAAAGGGAAGACTAAAAGTTAAAAATGAGGTAAATGAACAGTTTGGAAGGAGGAGGATGGGGCCTTACAAAGGGATTGGAAGTGAAGTTCTTCTGGAAGGAAGCGCGAAAGGTTAAGAATGAGAGCAATGGGAATTACATAGAATAGGGACGGTGCTCTTTGTAACTGATGAATTGGATGCGAGGGGTGTGGAGGGAACACTTCGAAAATTGCATAACATTGGCAGGGATGAAGAGGAGAATGTAAATTGTTTGTGTGGGTTTTTGAATGGTGAAGAAGAAATAGGTATGTTGGGGATGAGGGTGATTAGTAACGGAGGGAGGTATGGGTAGATGAAGATTGGAAGAAATGGTAACTCTGCAGGGCAGAGGTGGATTACTGGGTGAAATGATCAAGAATGGAGCGGATGGCGATTGAATAGATTTGGAAGTTGTATAAGAAAGTGTTTATGGAGGGTTTAGATCCGAGGGATTGGATGAGAGCAGTAATAGTACCCTTATAAGGGGAACTGTAGGAACTATGGGGGAATTAGCTGGTTGCATGTTCTAGGAAGATATATATGCTGGTATTTTGCTTGAAAGAGTACATGAAGTGATTGAGAGGACTGTTGATATGGAAAACAAGGTCCATTTATGTAAGTGGTAGAGGATGTGTAGGATCCAATCTAATACATTGAAATGATTGAGAAAATGAGAAAAATAAATTGTATTTAGGTTTTATGGACTTCCAACAGGCAGATGAGAGGATTAATAGGGGAGCTCTGTGGCAGGTGTTATTAGTGATATATGGTGTTGGTGGTAGGCTTCTGAATGGAATCAAAGATATGCATGACAATGGTGAAGCGTGTGTAAGAATAAATGGAGTTGAAAGTGATTGGTTTAATATTAATAGCGGAGTGAGGCAGGGATGTGCTATGTCTCCTTGATTATTTAAATTAAATTATTGGAGGGTACCATGCCTATTGTATACAAATAATTTGAATTTGTGTGGCGAATCTGAACAGTTTGAGAGGATTGGAAGAGATGTTTGAAAGTAAATGTAGATAAGAGTAAGGTTATAGTAGTGAGTGAGGAGGAGTCATGCGGTGTGAGTCATGTCAGATGGTGAGCAACTGGAACAAGTACTTGAAATTTATATTTTAGGAATATATTTTTTGATTGAAAAGGGAATGGATGATGGCAGACGTTTTAGTAAGAAAGGTTGGTGAAGGGTTAGAAGGTGGGCTAGTGCCAATTAAGTACTTGTGGATAAAGTGCAACTAATCTTCGTGTTGCTAGGGTTATGCATGGGGTTGTTGTTACCATGGTTAATATTATAAGTAGTGAAACTAGGTCTGGAATAAGAGTTATAGATTTTAAAAGGAACCAAGAAAATGATGATAAAGACAATGGACAATCTTAGGGGTGTTAGGTGCAAGAAGAATTGATAAAATGAGTAATGAAGGCATTAGGAAGTTGTGTAGTGTGAAGAAAGGCATAAGTGAGAGAATAAATGAAGTAATTAAATGGGTTTGGTCATAGTTGGTAAAGGCTCGAATGCTAGTTTGTGTGTATAAAGCGGATGTAATAGTCGGTGAAGTGGCTGGAAATTGGACCAGCTGGGAGACTGAAGAAAAATGGAAGCCTGAATCAGTAAGGATGCGTGAAGAGAGGAATGTTGAAGTTTTGGGATAGAAGGCAAAGAAGAAAGATGCTAACAAGTGATTGTGGGAGTTTTTGTGATGAGTCGGTATGGTTGTGGCTTGGCCAGGGATAGAACCCATATTGATGAGATACCACAGTGAGGGTCAATCGCAGTCTCGTAAATCCCTAGGGTGGATTTTTCTAACTGCAATGAGTTCTCCCCTAAGGGTATAAAGGGAATGGGTAGAGAAGGTCTCTTTGTTCAACTCTTACATATAAGTTCTCTACAAAAGTTCTCTGTTCTTGTATATGCTATGCACCTCACCTAATTGGGGATAAGAGGTAGAGTGAAGAATAATAATAATAAATCTATTTTTGTTTTACATTCATTAATTTGTGACTATTTTTTGGCAGACATAAAAATTATTATTATTAGAGGTGTAACTGGAATTCGGTCCGGGTGGAATTCGGCCGGAATCGCTGCACATTTTTTTCCGGTTCCGGCGCAGAAACCGGAATTACTAATATGTATTGATAATTAAAAAATTCTTGAAGGGATTTATGATTTTACATAACCCATAGCTCATCTTTTAACTAATGGTAGACTTGTGCAGTATTCATACACAATGTATTTTCTACAGTATTATTGAAATAAATTTACTTCAACAGTATCAAAAACTAAAGGATAAATAAGATTTTATCATTTATTAACATTTATAAACAAATTGATATTATATATATATAATATATGATAATATATTATATATATATTATATATTATATATATGATAGTATATTATATATATTATATATATAATATATATATATATATACTATATATTATATATATAGTATATATATAATATATATTATTATATATTGAAGGAACTACAAAGTCAAATTTTAAAACTGGTGTAAGCCAGTAAGTAGTTCAAGAATAAATGACTGTGTTTGAATTATTAGCTCCCAGTGACTGTGTAGTAATATGATATCTGAATCACTAAATAACGTTCTTGAATATTGGCTCCTCAATTTAGACTGACATAAAGTGATAACGATTAAGTTTCTAAAAAAAATATTTTCTCGAGAACAAAAGATATTCTCTGTTAAAGATTGGGAAACAAAGTGAATGAGATCTGGCTCTTCAGTGTTACGGTCGACTAAGATTTATCATTGCAATAATATTTTATTGATTTTTTGAAGAATTTGACTGATGATTTGGGTATGTGAGAATATGGAAATTTTTTTTGTGGGGAAGAAATTTTCCTCAAGGACTCGCTTTGTTTCACGGCTTCGTCTTCGTCGCTATTTGGGGTTCAGTGTTCTAGAAATACAGGATTCTCCCTTA
>JABUQX010089809.1:0-16846 GCA_015478945.1 Trachelipus rathkii
AAACAAAAAAAAAAAAAGACACATGTCGATGAACATTTATTATAAGAAAAATTAGCAGAGACCTCGAGTATACTACATATACATAAAGAACAAATGGAGAAACCATCAATTATGATTAAATAACATTACTATCTACTTACGAAAATTGCTAACGCATACTATACAAATTTTCTAAAAAAAATACCGAATTTTAGGGACAATTCCGAAAAGTGATTTTCGGGAGATATGATGATATTGGGAGATGCCTTTGAGGATAGGAATCTTGGGAGAATAATCGTATTCGTAAAGATAGGAGAGATATAGAGGTACCTATGGAGAATGGATGAAAGAAAGATGTAGTATTATATAGGAGAGAAAAATTGGCTAAAAGGGTTAGGAGGATGTCTAATGAAATTATAGATGATTAAAATATGAAAAAGAAAACAGGAATTTATAGAAAATGAGAATCCTGAATTTGTATAAATATAAGAATGAAGAGATGTCTAATGGAAATAATTATAAACAATTAAAAAGAAATCTTAATTTCAGAAAATTTATTAATTTTTTAAGGTTTTTTAAATGAAAATAATGACGATCTGACATGTGGGAAAATTTACCACATGTCAGATAAATACTCATTTTGTTTTAAAGATTTGACATGTAAACGTTTCTCACATATCAGATCGGGATAGAAAAAGAAAATTTAAAAATTTCTAAATAAAAATAAAATATAAAATTATAAATATAATTTTAATTAAAATTATATTTTATAAAAATTAAAAACAGAAAACTTTTTTTCTCTAATAATAAGATGAGAAACAAATCGATCTCAGTTTAAAAATTTTTAAACTATTCAACTGATTACGTACAGACTACAAAACTATGCTAACTTGGATGATTATTTAATAAAGGTTATTAATTCAATAATGAATAAAATAAATGATCAAAATATTTTCTCTCAATTTTTTAAACCAATATTGTACAACACAACAAGTAACCATGTATTGTTTAGTAGAAGACGTGTTTCTCACTAAAGACTAAAAGAAACATTAAATTTTCAATGAAAGCACATTATTAAAATGCAATATATTGGTGGCGAGTCATTATCATCATATTATATTCACTTTAAGTTCACCATTAAACTGAGAATGTCTATCTTAATATATAAAAAATATCTAATAAATGGTGGATATAACAAAGATTTCTGTATATAGCAATGGATTTAACAGCTGATGCTTTGAACTAGAACTATTGATAGACAAACTTTTGGTGGAGTTAGATATTTGAGGAATAGAGATTTTTTTAGATTTAATTATACCGTTTTTGTAATGCTACGAATAGTTATAAAAAAATTTAATATGTAGTATGAATAGTCATATACATATTTAATATTGCGTGGAGCATTATCATCAAATAATTTGTTAATGATCATGCGCGATAAAATTTGAAAAATTATAATTAAAAACAAATCTAATAATACAAATGACGATATTTATGCAATCTCTAAAAATGAATGATGAGTACAATAACTACAGTAAGGACATCGTTTTCCTTCGTAAATTTTTTGTGAATATGTTTCTGAAGATGAGTCTAAACTTGTTCCCGATTGACTTTTGGGAGTTTTATACATATGGGCATATTTTGTTGCATAAGAAACTTTAACAGTGAATTCAATGCTACTTTATAGTTATATCAGACTAATTGAAATTTAACTGTGGCAAAATTTACATTAAAATTTTAAATAAATGCAAATATCCTTTTTATTAATCAACTTGTTTCGTTTTAATTTTTTTCCGCCAATTTCCTCATTATTTTTACTAAGATTATCGATTTTTATATACTAATTTTAATTAAATATATTCATTTTTGACACCTATAAATTGAACAAATTTAAGCAATTTATAATGACGTTTAAAGAATTTTATTCTTTATTAATAGATTTTCAATTATGATCTCTCTCGAATTGATCTCAAGTCATTAGTTGACTGTTGAATCTTTCTAAGAAAAAAAAAACTCCTCTTCTAAGTAGTTAGGTAAACCGCTCAGAGACCAAAGCGATGGAACACCTGGTATAAAATTAACAAAAAAATATATACATCTCGTTGATTTAAACTTCTTTCCAACTTCAATCCCGTAAACAAACCTTTACAAGCAGTAGGGGAACGGGAGCGAAGCGCTTCCGGACATTCTCTGAGGAGCATTGAAGGGGGTGGTCCTAGTTCCCGTAGTTCCCTCTAACTTATTATATATATATATAGATATATTAATTAATACTATATATATATATATATATATATAACTAATATAATAAATATATATATATTATATATATATATGATAATATATATTATAATATTATATATATAATAATTATATTTGTATATATAATTGTTTGGATTTTTTTGGATTTTTTTAGAAAAAAATCAAATTTTTTTGATTTTTGACATTAAATACAAATTCGTGACTGTCACGCAAATATAATTTCACTTAATTTGTAAACAAACTTTTTTTTTTTTTTTGAAAGTTTGATAAGTATTAAATTTTTAAGTTTTTTAACCTAGCCTATCTCCTCTTGAGTGTCAAAATTCTTAAAAGAGGCCTAATAAGACTAAGACAAAAGAAAAGCTAAACATTAAGAAGTGTTATTTGTATATAGCTAATATGGAATATTACATCAGAAATAAAAAAAAATGTTATATAAAACATGATCCTTTTTGTTGACTATTTTTATAGTGTAGAAATTTGAAACAGAGGTGCCTTGCTATGATATTATTTTAATATATCTTTTATTTCTATTTGAAGTTAAATCACTTAAATAATATACACTATTAATATATAATATATATATTATAATATATATATATATATTATATATATAGTATATATTATATATATATATATATATTATATAATATATATATATATATTATTATATACTATATATAGTATATATAAAGTCAAAAAATCCAAAAAAAAAACAAAAATATATTATGGTGTGATTGTTTTGAAGCTATAAATTAGAGTGAATAAAAATCAGTTGTAAAATCATTCGATTTTTTTCCGTGCCTATCCTGATATATATTATAATTATTTATATATATATATCTTATATATATATATATTATTATATATATATATTTATTATATATATATGATATATATTATATATATATATATATAATTATATATATATATATATAGGTTGGATTTTTCTTCGATTTGTGGAGCACATCTATATCGATGATTTTGTTTTTTGAATTTTTTTTATTTTTGGAGTTTGGTTAGTCACGCTGAATATAAATTTGTAAACTAATTAAACTAGTCTTCTAAGTTCAATTAAATATTATTTTGTAACCCTAGGCCTATATCTGATTTCTATAAACTTAAAATAGCTTTAGTCATGAATCAATGTAAACAACAACCACTAAAAGAATGTTATTGTGTAATAATGATAGATATAATTTACATTCACGAATAATAAGAACTGTTTGAAATACATGATTTTTGTTGACTTTTTTTTAAAAGTGTAGAAATTTGAAACAGAGTAGCCTTGCTATGAGTATATTAATTTAATTTTTATTTCTATTTGAGTAAATTTGAACAGTACTCAAATAACTTAAAAACATATATATATAAAAAGCAAAAAATCAAAAAAAGCAAAAAATGATTTTATTGGAGCAAAAAATCAAGTGAAAATAACAAGTTGTAATTTTTTCATTGATTTTTTTCGTGCCATCATCTCTTGATATATATATTATATATATTAATATATTATTAATATATATATATATATATATATATATAATATATATATTATAATATATATATATTATATATATATTATATATATATTATAATATATATATTAATCTATAATATCTATATATATATATTATATATATATATATATATATATATCATGTATATTATAGCTATACTATATATATAAATTATATATATTTATATATAATATATATATATATATATATATTATATTATATAATATATATATATATATTATATATATAATATACTATTATATATATATTATATAATTTATTATATATCATATTATATATTAAATTTATATATATATTATATATTATATATATTATATATATATATATATATATACTATTATATATATACTATTTATATTATATATTATATATATATATATATATTATATATATATATACTATATATACACTATATATAAATATAAATATATATATATTATATTATATATATTAGTATAATATATATACTTAATATAAAAAATATAATATATATATAATATATATATATATATATATATATATATTATTATATATACTAATATATAGTTATTATATATATATATATTATTATATATATATATATATATATATATATATATATTATATAATTCTATATATATATAATGGCCTATTAGGGGGCTCAAGCCGACATTTCAACTCAAAAACCTTGTGTTTGATTTTTTTTAGGAAATATTTTAATACGGTCGGGGATTTTTTGGATTTTTTGAGAAAAAAATCAACTTTTGATTTTTTTGGATTTTTGATTTTTCGAATTTTGAAGAAATCCGTTCGACGTCACGCGTAAATATAAATTTTGTAAACAAACATTTTTTTTAAGTTCGAATAAGTATTATTTTTAACCCTAGGCCTATATCCGAGTTTCAAAAGCTTAAAATAGGGCTTATAGTCTATGACATAATGAAACAGAAACAGTTATAGATATTCAATGTAATAATGTATAATATATTACACTTCAAAATTAAAAAGAAACATGTTTGAAAACATGATCTTTTTGTTGAACATTTTTAAAGTTAGATCATTGAAACAAGATACCTGCTAGGACATTAAATTGCTACATTTTAATTTCTATTGAAATTAATCACTTAAATATCCCAAATAAAATTAATTATATATAAAAAAGCAAAAAATCAAACAATAAAAAATTACATTAGACTTTGAAACCAAAACAAAGTGAATAAAATCAGTTGAAGAAATCAATTTATACTGTGGTCCATACACTGAATATCAAAAAAATTACTAATAATATATTTCTACGTTAGAATTAAGCCAAAAGCCCAAAACAGAACGCTAAAGAATAAAGATTATCAATAATTATATTAATATATATTATATTAATACATTATATTAATACATTATATTAATTATTATTATTATATAATAATTTTTATTAATGATTATAATTATTATTATAATATTATATAATAATTATTATATTAATACACTATGAGAACTCTTTGGTTTCCAAGAATGACTTGACAACTCAAAAGTGGCCTTGAAAATTTAAGCCAAAATTCTACAAAATAGACGCCATGTCTGATAAATTGCGCGTTCTTTTGGGGTGTTAAATTGAGGAGTGAAGATTTAGTTAGACCGGTCTCTGAAAAAAAAATAGTAATTGAAGTTAGTGGAAGATATACGTATATAACAAATAATATATGTATTCTACAGTTTAAGGGAATAACTTATTGTATGTTGTACAGAGGGGAAGTTTGTGTTGAAAACTTGAAATAGTTATTAGTTTTGTCGAGTTTAATTCTGAAGTGAATATACTAGTTGTGGAAATATTTTCATACTACCGAAATAATAAGCAAGAACCAAATTGATATTGCATTTTGTTTGTACTTTTCTTAAGAACTAAAGAATTTTCCCATGGTTAGCCTTGGGAGGAAACCAAAAAAAACGTGGTAGATTAGTGAAATTTCCGAAGAGAGGGAGGTATATTTTCTGGATCTTATTTTTCTGATACAGATTCATCAATCTATCAAAACGAGTTGGTAATAGTGGAGCAGAACCGCGACATCGCTGATTTCTATAAAAATCATAGCATATGAGTAAAACATATAATGAAGTAAAAAAAAAACAACAAAAATGACTGATGTCTTTAGGGCAAAAAGTTAAGCCTTTCCAAGTTCGGTTGTGAGATACCCCATAGTGGTTTTTATACGCTGAACGTCAGGACTTTCATTAGCACTTATGGGATAGTACATAATTATTTACAATAAGGCCTCTAAACAGATTTGGGTGTAGTCATTTGAGGGGTATCACACTAATCAATATCGAATTATTTTTTTCAGATATGGAAAGTTAGGTTTGCCCATATCTAAATAAAAAAAAAAAAAGAATTAATTGTAGATGTCTCATTAAACTATTCTACAAAGTTTTATGTTAGATCAATATCTATTTTAGAGAATTTACCTCTTGAGAGATAAAGATGATACTGCAAGATCTGATGAAGCGGTTCAATAAATTTCATTTTGACGGTGTTGGGGTCTTTTTGTACTTACTGTATAAATTGAATTATTCTCATGGATTTCACTTATTGGTAATTGTTCACCCAGAGGGTTGTCACCCCGGATTTTTATGAAAATCACAGATTTACTCTAAAAATAATAATGAGAAATAGTGAAAACAATAAATTGTCGCTCTCTTTTGGAAAAAAAGTCAGCCCTGAAAGTTTGTTAAAAATTCAGAGATTTTCTAATAATTGATCGATCCAGGTTAGGTTCTCATTCAGGCCCCTAAGTCAGGTCTATGCATAAGTTTTGTTAGCGTTTACACAAAATCTATGTTAGAATTAACAAAATCTTGGTATTGTTACCAGAGGGTTGTCACCCCGATTTTTATGAAAATCACAGGACATACTTCTAAAAAAAAGTAATGATAGAAAAGAACAATGAAACGATCGAATCGTCGCACTCCTTAGGAAAAAAATTACAGCCTCAAAATTTAAAACACATTTTTGTTGTAAAAAAAAAAAATTTTTTTTTTTGAAAAATCCACGGATATACTCTAAAAAAATAATAATGAAGAAGATGTGAAACGAAAAATCGCAGTCTCTGTTAGGAAAAAAGTGAAACGCCTCTGAAGTTTAAAATTTTCCTCATTAGACTCTTATAATTAAAATTAGGGGCCTCGTGCTCGTTTTAGGGCCTTCCTAGTTCAGGTTATGATCAGATTTGTTAATTCTACATAATTTTCTCTTGTATACCTACAAAACATAATTAACTGACTTAGAGGGCCTAATGAGACTAAACCTGGATCAATCAATATTGAAAGTCTATGGGATTTTTAAACAATTTTGAGAGGCTGTAAATTTTTTCCTAAAGAGTAGCGACAATTTTCGTTTTTTAACTATTCTTATTATTTATTTTTTTAGAGTATATCCTGTGATTTCATAAAAATCGGGGGTGACAACCCTTTGGGTAAACTTAACAAATCTTTCATAACCTGAACATAGGATGGCCCTTAAAAACGAGCACGACGCCCACTAATTTTTATTATAAGAAAGTCTATGGGGAAAATTTTTAAATTTCAGAAGCTGTAACTTTTTTTCCTAAGAGACTGCATTTTCGTTTTTCCTATTCTTCATTATTTTTTTTAGAGTATTCTGCTGATTCAAAAAAAAAAATTTTTCTTAATACCAAATCCTAGTGGGTGTTGGGCACCCCGCTCTGCGGGGGACGGGGGGGCCGAAGGAGGTGCGCACGCAGTCGGGGGGGCGAGGCGGTAGATGGGGGTGGGAGAGTATGGCCGGGGATGGCAGAAAAATCGGGTGGACAAACCCCGGGGAACAAGTACCGAGGAGGGTGGGGAGACACGCGAGGAGATTGGGGAAACGGGCAAGGAAAGGGGGGGAGGCAAACAGAGGAGGGCGAAAGCACAGGCCGAACGGGGGCGAGGGCACCCCGCCGGAAAAAAGGGAGGAGGGGTGAAGCGGACCACCAGGGGGGGCGGATTGACGGAGGTATGAGGAACATGGAGGAGGAGAAGGAGGGAAAGAGAAGAATAGGACGGAGAGTAAGGAAAAGGGAAAGAAAAAATGAAGGAGAGAAAAAAAGACGAAAGGGGAAAAAGGGGGCAAGGGAGCGGAGGGGTGAAGCGGACCACCGGAGGTTGAGGCTGAGGTGAGGGAGCAGGGACAGGGGGAGACGGGGACGAGGGGGAAGAGGAGAACAGGGAGAGGAAGAAAAAGGAAACAGAGAAAGGAAGGAGAGGGAAACGAGAGGAAACAGGGGAGCGAGGGGGGTGGTCGGGCGGCTTTTGTGGTGGGGGGGGTTGGGTGGGTGGGGTGGGTGGGGTGGGTGGTTGGGGGGGGGGGTGGGTTTGTGGGGGGGGGTGGGGTTGTTTTTTGGGTGGGGTGGGGGGGGGGGGGGGGGTGGGTGGGAGGGGGGGGGGGTGTGTGTGTTGTGTGTGGGGGGGGGGTGTTTGTTGGGGGGGGTGGGTGTGGGGGGGGAGGGGTTGTGTTTTTTTGTGTGGTGGGGGGTGGCTGTGGGTTTGTTTTGGGGGGGGGGAGTTTTTTTGGGGGTGTGGTTTCTGGGGGTGTTGTTGTTGGGTGGGTTGTTGTGGGGGTTTTGGGTGGGGGGTGGTGTGTATGTGGGGGGGGGGGGGGGGTGGGGGTGGTGTGTTGTGGTGTGTTGGTGTGGGGGGGGTGGGGGGGGGGTGGGGGTGGTGGGGGGGGGGCGGGGGTTTGGGGGTGGGGGGGGTCGTGGAGTTGAAATGATAAGTTTTGGTGGTGGGGGGGGGGGGGGGGGGGGGGGTGTGGGGGGGGGTGGGCTGGGGGGCGCGGGTGGGGGGTTGCGTGGAGGGGGGGTTGGGTGTTGGGTGGGGGGGGGGTGGGGTGGTTGGTGGGGGGGGGGGGTTTTGTTGGGGGGGTTTTTTGTTTTGTGTTTGTTTTTTTTTTTTTTTTGTTTTTTTTTCGGTGTTTTTTCTTTTTTTTTTTTTTTTGGGTTTTTTGGGGTGTTTGGTGTGGGGGGGTGGGTGTTGCGGGTGTGTGTTTTGTGGTGTGTGGTGTGTTTTTTGTTTTGGTGTTGGGTTGGGGTGTTTGGGGTTGTGTGTGTGGGTGGGTGTGTGGTTGTGTTGTGTGTGGTGGTTGGGTGGGTGGTGTGGTGTGGGTGTTGGCGGGTGGTGGGGGTGGGGGGGGGGGGGGGGGGGGGGGGGGGGGATGGGTGGTTTGATCCTCAGTAGGGTCCGATTCACCCCTCTGCACTCAAGACTGAATGAGTTTATTTAAACTTTAATAAAACTATTTATTAGAATTACATTATTATTTTTTGGTGTGCTATGACCTACTATCGGGCCTTGATTTTCAAAAAAAAAAAAAATTCCAAAAAAGTTGGCATTTAGCGGAAAGTGGGGAGACAGTTATACCTAAAGTGGTCCCAAGTCACCCTGCCCGACGCTAATATATCTATAATATATATATATATACTATAATTATATATTATATATATATTATATATATATATATATATAGTATATATAGGGTTGGCCACGCACGGGTGCGCGTGCGGTGCGTCGGTGCCTCATTTTGGTTGCCGGTTGCGGTGCGTGCGCATCGAAATTTCAGGACCTGGTGCGGTGCGTGTGCGAAAGAAAAGTAAAAGTGCGGTCGTGCGGGAGCACGAGAAAAATTAGTTGGTGCGTCGGTCGGGTGCCTGGTGCGCCTTTGATTTGCACCGCACCGCAACCAAGTTCCGACAATTTCTGAAAAAAAAAAAATGAAAAAGAAATTGAGTTGGATATATATATATAATAATATATATTATATATTATATATATATATATATATATAATATTATTATATATATATTATATATATATATATATATATATATATAGTGCTTCTCCCGAGTTATGTTACACGGTGTATCACTGTACGGGGTGTTTAAGTATGAAAATGTGTGAAGAATATAAGTTCGATTATTTACATTTTTAAGAGGATGGGATATTTAATTCGGTGTCTGCGCACGCGCAATACGAAAACCGGGCACAAACATGAGAATGTCGAATGGGATGATATATCTTTTTATGGCTTCTGTTGAATGCACATAAAAAAATGAGGTGGGCTCTTTCCCGCGACATTTTTTTTATACGGTTGTTCGTTCCACGCAATGTACCATAAACAACTAACGACCTGCATAGACATATCATTTGCTGTAATAAAATAGTATATGTACAGGTTCGTAACCGTCAATGATACAAACAATAATTTTAACATGAATGGAAAAGTTGAAGAACAAGGTATTCAAGAGACAGGCTCATAATTTCGATTATGTAATGTATATCGTGGTTACATAGCTATCATATAAATTACACCTATTGAATCTTATCACAGCATGCCAAAAGGAGAAGACGTCAGGTCGTTTTCAATCTCTGTACATACAGTTTTTTTACAAATATGTCTCGAAGCGCTTCCATCCAGAGTCGGAATACATCCTCAACCTCTCGCGCCCAGGTTCCATTGCATCGCCAATGACAGTGAGTGCCGGAGTTGATTCCCATCATCGGTTGGTTAATTGACGCAAAGATTTCATCGGCGAGGTTACTTGGGTCCATTAAATCAGGTACACGGTTTATGTTTTGAGTTACCCCACAGAAAAGTAGTCAGTGGTATAATCGGTCGTGAACGCGCAGCCATGGAATGGGCAGATCTTCCGATCCATGCTTCCCGGAAAGGTTCTGTCGAGTTAGCGTCGTCACTATAGCTCATTATGTGCTCGGGCACCCGCCAATGTTGCGCAATATACTTCTTCGTCTTATCCTTAAGGTATATCACTCGGAGGTCAACCAGGTTACTGTCTCCAGGAACATGGAGGTACCTGTCCTGTCAAATTTTCCCTCGAAGAAGTAAAGCCCGATAATCCTACTATTGAGTATACCCCAAACGTTGACTGAGTATTAGACCTGGTGATGGCTAGTGTATGTTATATGGGGTTTGTTTCCTCCAATGTCTGAAGTTCCACCTGTTATATTGGTAAAGCCAGATTCATTGGTCCATAATATATTTTCCAATAAGTCCGCTACATCCATTAGACGGCAATCAATGACAGCCAGGAGTCCCAGCCGCCGTTGTCTCCACGATGCAAACCATTCACAATGTGTGGCCTATATGGATACATGCTGTATACAACACAAATCCGTCGTATGGTTTCTTCGATATTCCAGGACCAACTTAGCCTGCCGTAATGAGGCGTTTTGTTGTCCATTGTGGTGTATAGAGAAGTCCAGTTCGACGTCGAATGTACGGAAACGACCCTCCGCCCGTACTGTGATGAGGGTTGAAAACTATCGACTCCTGTACCTTGAAACCCGTTTGTGTAAAACTCTATGGAATGCCATGTGCATCAGGTGGTCGTCGAGGTGGATACGTTGTCAATATTCTGCCGAGTCTTCCTGTTTTTGCTTAATGCTACACCTCCAACATGTCCTGTGTATACTGGTCACGTGGCTTTTCCAAATGTATGTTTTGGACTAAACAAACACTCTGAATTATACGCTTCACTACACTTTATTATGCATAATTGTAGGCTTATGACATAACCTCCATTATGATAAGCTGTAGTTGGTTGTACACATCACATTGCCCCGTATTTATAGGCTAACAATTTCAATGTAATCTAAAGGGTATCATTAGGGTATTTTAATTTCGTCCTTTTGTTATGCTAATCGTATTTTTAAATACTATTGATATACCTATTGTATTTAACCTAATTATAATTTTTTTATTATAATTTTTTATAAAATTACTCATTTGACACGTTCGGGCTTTTGCAGGCACATGATTTACTGAGAGTCTAGTTGTTATTGCTGCAATGCGTGGAAACGAAACAACCGTAATCCAATATGTCGAGGGGAAGAGCCCTCTCATTTTTTTATGTTGCATTTACAGAAGCCATAAAAAATATTCATCCCATCGAATTCTCATGTTGGTACGCGGTTTCGTTTATTGCGCGTGCGCAACACCAACGTAAATATCCATTTCCTCCTTAATGAAATTAAAAAACGACCTTATCATTCCTTACACATTTTCATACTTAAACATCCAGTACGGTGATACACCGCTAACATAACTTGTGAGACACCCCTGTATATATATATAATAATTATATATTATATATAATATATATTTTATATATATATATTATATTATTTATATATAATATATATATTATATTATATATATATTATAATATATATATATATATTTATATTAATATATATATTATATATATATATAATATTATATTTATACTTACTGTATATCACTCCTTTTTTTTTCCCAATACTGGGTAAGGTGCGTGAAGTAAAAGAACATGACCAAGTCGAAAAGAAAGCCAGCCTTACCGCCCGCTATCTGATAAGCCTATTTAGTGAGAACTCGGCGCAGTCAGAATCCACCCTAGAGCGTCACAGGGACCGCGACGACCCTCACTATGGCATCGTAATGTAAGGGTTCATCCCTGGGCCCAGGAGGGGGCCACAACCATACCCCTAACAACAAAACCCCGCCATCACTCCTATTATGCACTATTCTCGCCTCTGCCAACTCACATTTCTTCCTTCAGCATTCGTTTTACCTTGACTTCAATCTACTTTTTCTTTCGGTCTCCCAGCCATAGTTTCACTAGTATACATTATAAAACAGTAACAACATACCCTCATTTAAGCCCCTGGTACAATCAAGACTTATTCCCTTACATTCCACCGACAATTTAATTGCACCAGCCACCTTCCTGCCATTTCACAACTTTCCTACTACATTCGCATCATCCGTTCCCTTCATCACATATATTCCTAAATATTTAAATCAGACACTTGTTCACTGCTCACCATCTAACATAACTTCACACCGAGGACTGTCCTCACTCACAAATCATAAATAACCCTCTTCTTATCTAAAGTTTACTTTAAACCCCTCCTTTTACAATCCTGCCAAATCTCTCTACCAATCCTCTCAAACTCTCTCAGATTCACTACAAAACAAAATTATCCGCATATAATAGGTAGTCACCCTCCACTTTCACCGCCATCTCCATCATTCTAACACCATTCCTGCCACCCCCAAAAATTTCAAAAATTCTTTCCACTTTCAGAGAACATAATAAATGATAACCAAGGGGACACAAACATCTGCCTCACTCCGCTATTAATATTTAAACCAATCACTTTTTACACCATTTATTCTTACACCGCTTCACTATCTCATACATACTTTTGATTCCATTATATATATATATATATATATATATATATATAATATATTATAATATATAATATATATATTAGATATATATATATATATATATATACTATATATATAATTATATATGGGTCAATCCATTTTTTCCGTACCGATGATACAGAGATAATTTTTAAAACTTTATATTGTGCATGGCGTTAATGTTATCCCTTGAAAGTTCAAAACCACCATTCGTTTTTGATTTACTCTGGTTGTAACAGGGTGAGCCAAAATGTTTTACCAGGTGGAGCAAAATTTATCACCTAATAGAGGTAACATTTTAAGTCATATCTCCATATTGGTAATTCTTATACCACATTTCATAGAGAGTGATTTTTTGGGATACTTTAAGGTACATTTGGCCTTTCATGTTTTTTGGGAAATAATATTTCACCATGAAATGAATCCGAAATATTGTTGTTAAAAATTCGGAAGAAGATTTCCATTTTTCGTGGTTATTATTAAAAAGGAAATATTTAACGCTATGAAATTTGGTGTGATGATAACATACTGAGTTGGTTTAACCTAATCTATTTGAAGTTGGTGAATATTTTGTTAAAATAAAATTTACAGGGTGTCCAAAACAATTTTTCGGGAAATCGGTAACTTTGAACCTTAATATCTTTGATGGGAAGTGTAAAATCTGAAAATTTGAAATTCCACAGGAAAGGACAGAAGATTGACTTGGTATTTGCTTGTTAAGAAATACAGCCCTTCCAAAAATGCCAAAAAAAAGTTTTTTTTTTAAATTGTGTTATTAATGTTTTCCTTCCATTTATTATAGTTCAAGACAAAACATAGACAAATGAAATAGTGTGGCATTCAAGGAGAAATGAAAACAATGTTAAAAAATTTAATTTTAAGCGCTTAATATAATAAGACTTAATGGCATAATCTACTTAAAATTTTTTCTTAAAATGTAATTGACAAAATTAACTAATAACTTGAAAAATGTATCTATATAGTATATATATATATATTTATATATATATAGTAATATTAATATATATATATATATATATATTATATATATGTACCGTAGTCGGTAATAGTATAAAATTTATAAAGGATATATTGTAAGTGCTACCAAGATTTCTGGTACACAGATATAAAAATCTTGTACAAAGCAAGTCCTGTATTCGAAATAACTGTTTCTTCCTTTTTTTGTTTATCAAGGTCACCGAGGTGATTCTGTCACCAACGGCGTGCCATGGGGAGGCCGTTAGAAAAAAGAGATCGGAGAGCCAACATCTTGACACTCTCGGTCCAAAAATGATACCTAATGGTAATCACCCCCCCGTATTTAATGTATTTAAAAGCCAATCTTATTTTTGAACAGTGAATATCTTAATGTGTGTCTGTAAACTATCATTAGAACATAAATTAATAAAAAATAACATTAAGAAGCGTTGTCGCCTATTCCAATACTATTTTATTATTTGTATATCAAAGTGATCTCTTAAATAGGGCCAATTAATATTATAGAGATCAAGTTTGTACTATATACTATATAGTATATATATATAATAAATATATATATAATTATATATATTATAATATATATATATATATATATATATATATAATATATTTATATATAATATATATCTATATATATATATAGTATATATATATATTATATATTTATATGGTATGATTATAACATAAAAAAAAACTTTAAAATGCAAAATAATAAAATTGTGCAGTAGTAATACCGTCATTCAAAAATATATTAAAGAGTAAATAAATATATAATTTTATGGCGTTTAAAGGTTTTTTTTATGTTTGTTTCCTACCTAATGAAAGATATATATGTAAAAATATAAAGAGGTTATATTATACATATCAATATGCATATTACTTATATAAATAAATACCTTTTATTATATATATATATATATATAATATAATTATATAATATATGTACAAAGCTTATCTCTATAATGATTAATTTGCCCTATTTAAGAGATCACTTTGATATAGCAAATAATAAGATAGTTTTGGAAAGCGAAACGCTTCTTTGATTAAATCTTAAGTATTATGCTTAATTCCTACAAGAATTTAATACCTTTTAGAGTTCAATGGTAAATAGCTTTTTAAATACCTTAAATATGATTACCATTAAAGTATCAATTTTTGGACCGAGAGAGTGTCAAGATGTTGGCTCTCCGATCTCTTTTTTCTAACTGGCTCTCTCCCCATGGCACGCCGTTGGTGACAGAATCACCCGGTGACTTGAATAATACAAAAAAGGAATTGAAACAGTTATTTCGCATAAGGACTTGCTTGTACAAGATTTCTTATATCTGTGTACCAGAAATCTTGGTAGCACTTATCATATATCTTTATAAATTTTATACTATGTATTTATACGCGTACATATATATATATATATATATATTTATAATATATTATTATATATATATATATATATATTATATATATATATCTATATAATATATATTATATATATAGATAATTTTTCAAGTTATTTAGTTAATTTTGTCATTGTACATTATATAATGGTACTTTCTTATGTATATTAACCTTAAATTAAATTTTGTTTTTAACTTGTTTTTCATTTCTCCTTGATGCACACTATTTCATTTGTCTGTGTATTGTCTTGAACTATAATAACTATATAATAGCTATCAAAAAAACAACTATTAAAAAAAAAAATTTTTTTTTGCATTTTTGAAGGGCTGTATTTCTTAAAACAAGCCAATACCAAAGTCAATATTGCAGGTGAAGGAACATCTATGGTAGTTATATAATGAAGTTGAAATTTTCAGAATTTTAGCACTTACCCCATCAAGTTATTAAGGTTCAAAGTTACCGATTTTCCGAAAAATTGATTTTTGGACACCCTGTAAATTTTTTAAAAATATTCACCAAACTTCAAATAAGATTTAGGTTAAACCATACGTCAGTATGTATCATCACACCAAATTTTCATAGCGTTAAACTATTTCCTTTCTTTTATAATACACCCACGAAAATGGAAATTTCTTAGAATTTTTATCACAATTTTTCGGATTCATTTCCATTTAAATATTTTTTGCCAAAAAAAACATAAAACCAATGTACCTTAAAGTATCCCTAACAAATCATTCTCTATGAACTTTGGTTAAGAATTACCAATATGGGGATATGACTTAAAATGTTACCTCTAATAAGTGATAAATTTTGCTCCACCTGGTCAAACATTTTGGCTCACCCTGTTCCAACCAGAGTAAATCTACAAAAAACGAATGGTGGTTCTGAACTCTCCAGGGATAACATTAAACGCCATGCAAAATATAAAGTTTTCAAAAATTAGTCGACCGGCCAACTTCTTATTTGGACGCAAAAAATGGACTAGAACCCATAATATAACCCTCAGTAGGTGTATTGCACAGATTCCATCAGAGCAGATAAAGGTAGAAAGGAAGGTTTACAAAGTTATTTTTTGGAGCAAGAATTAACGATGTAGGATCACTTAAGTTTAGTAGACATGCTGATATTCCTATCCGAGGTTTATTTATCAAAAATTAACGAGTGTGAAAGGTAAACAAATTAGTTTTCCATTTAGTGATGTTCATTGTTCCCATCATTAATGGTAACAATAACAAATGTAAACCGAACCATTAATTTTAGCAGGAGAGGAAAGTGCTCATTATCGCCTCTCTCATAATTTTTATTCCTCGACTGTCTGAGGATATTATACTATCTTCAGAGTTATTAGGGAGGACGACAAACAAGTGTTTGCTGATTTATCATAATATCTTTAAATGATTGGAGTACAATGATACAATTGGTTAGGATAGAA
>JABUQX010089810.1:0-2500 GCA_015478945.1 Trachelipus rathkii
CATGGTTAGAGATCTTTAGTCTTTCCATTTTAATTTTTGCTTTACTCGAAGATCTTCATCTCCGTTGCCTGTATCCTACTTATATATTATATTATTATATATATATATATATTATATATATATTATATATATATATATATATATTATTATATATAATATTTATATTATATATTATTAATATATATATATATTATATATATATATAATCTATATTATATATATATTTATATATATATTAGGTATAAAAATTATGACATTTTCTCTTTCTCTTGTAAAAACTTCTCCTATAGGACTTACGAGATTTGTTCTTGACATCTTAAGAATTTTTATTATAAAATTTCATTTATTTAATTAAATAGTTGAAAAGGCTTTTATTATTTAAGTGATTTTGATTATATATTCACTTTATTAAATTTTTAGTGTTTAAAAATGAAATACGCCATTTTACTTGTATATTTATATATATATACATATATATATATATATATATATATATATATATTATTTTATATTTATATATATATATTATATATATATATTATATATATTATTCTATTTTTTAATATTATATTATTATATATATATTATACTTAATATCATATATATTATATATTATTTCTATTTTCTTTCAGGCTGTTAATATGCCTTTTGCCTGCTAAAGATTAACATTTTAATGATCGGTTGTGCATGGGTCATCTGAAATCTATATTATTGATACGATTATGAGAAAGGCGGGTGGCCCGTTGATGGCACTCCTCCCCTAGAGTTTTTGAGGGAGTGTGCTTCCGTTGCTAAGGCCCCTCTCCTCTCGTTCAATTTTCTTTGCCTATATTCTACTATGCCTTTCAATACTAGCATTTTAACCGCTCATATGTTTGGATAAGCGCGTCATATTGTTCTCTTCATACCCTATTCCGAAAAAAGGAAGCCGCTCTATCCTTCTAACTTATCGCCCTATATTGAACTTACTAACCTGTTAATTCTATTCTAAGATCTTTGAAACTCCTTTCTACTTTACTCTCATTTCTATTAGTACCATCTGGAATTACTCATTCCCTTCTTTCTTTGATCGCCAGTAATCGAGCCTTCGTCAGCTCGATTGGTACTATACTGCGTGGATATTACTTTCCATCTTAACAGATTCTATGGTTTTTGTACCCACCCTTAGGAATTACGCGGGATGACTTGTTCGATGGTGGCGCCTTGGAAACATATCCAAAGCATTTGAACGGGTTGTGCACGTCCGTTCAACTGCTTCTCCAAATGCTCAGCTCCTTTGGTTTCCTCCTTCTCTTTTGCTTACTTATGTCTAGCTTTATTCTTTCAAATTTCGCTTACAATTTCGGCTGTTTTGTTTGATGGGTGCGACTTCTTCTTCTTTTTTCTGTCAAAAGTGGTGTTTTCCTCTAAAGGGTTTCTGTAATTATCTACACCTACTTGTATTCTTGCTTTTTCATTATAAATGAATCTTCTCGTTACTTCTGCACATTCATTAACTCCTATCTCACTCATTAATGCCTAGATGAACTTTCCGATCCATTCTTCTTCTAACTTCATTTCAAATTCTGCTCCCTCTTTTACTTCTAGAATTGCCTCTCGTCTTAAATCTTTCCGATTCTATTCTTCGCTGATCTGGTTTATAGAATTTTTCCTGGGTGGGGTCGTCTCTATCTTGTAAATTTAATTCTTTAAAAACTCAACTTATACAAATCTCTCCTCTCTAAGTTACCCTTTCTAACTTTCCTATCTCTTTGACGGTTACTTCGTCTCTCGCTCATGTTGACATATTATAAACATCCCTTGGCCTTCCACATAAACTTAATTAAATTAATGTCTTGTTGAAACCTCACATCACAATGGTTGTCTAGGCTGGTCTCATCAAAGGATAACTTAGGGAGTTTAATTTTCTGTTTTAGACTTTTGCGAGACTTTAAATTTTTCACCTTTCTTTACACAATTACTATGTTCGTTTATTTATAGCCAGTTATTAATCATAGGGTCTCATACGCCCTTGTATGTTAATGAGTTACTTGTCTAGAGTACTGCTCTCATATTTGGGGGGCTCAGGTTTCACCTGGCTTTTGGACAGGGTCGAGTCAAAAGGCAAAAGACTTTAAAAACTGTCCTGCTCTTTTCTAGTTTCACTATATGACTTTAAATACTTATCCTTTTCGCGGCGCTGATGTTGGTTGCTTTATCTCTTTTTCTATAGGTACCTATTATTATATCTTAGTGAGCGGCAGGTGTCTCGTAGGGAACTTTCCACTCTGACGTGCCACCACCTTTAAGACGCCCTCAGTAGCACAAGAAGGATGAATAGTGTTTCGGTCTACATAGAGTTTTGGTGTTGATATTAATAGCTAAAACTCCAGACTAGTTCTGACTTGCGGTTGCATCTATTCTTTTCCCTGCCACCTTGTTCTGTGGAATTCTCTTCCATTCTTCTGTTTTCCGTACTCAATTTATTAATTCAATCTCCTCACTTTTAAAGCCAGCCTGA
>JABUQX010089810.1:7500-12500 GCA_015478945.1 Trachelipus rathkii
AGGTGGGCCACAACCATACCCCCATAATCAACCCCGCCATTCTCTCACTATCAAATTGCACCTTTATTCTCGCTCTGCCAACTCAAACATTTCCTCCTTCAGACATCGTCCCCGACCTCAATCCCACTTTCTCTTCGGTCCTCCCAGCCGGTCGGTTTCCAACAAACTCGCCACCACTTAACATCCGCTTAACCAACCGACCATCATTCATCCTTTCCCCCATGACCAAACCATCTCAATACTTTTCATTTATTCTCCCTCATTTAACACCTCTTTTCTTCACACCAACAATACTCTCTATAATTACGTTCATTCCTCATTTTTATTAATTCTTTTCACACTTAGGTTGCCCCTAAGATTGTCCAATCTGGACACATTGAACTTTAGATCTATACTTCCTTTATCCAGACCATAGTCTCACTATCCATATCTAATAACACAAGGTAAACACATATCCCTGCATGTAAGACTCTATGCGCACTCAAGTACTTAGTTCCGCTTTAACATTCAGCCATCGATTTTAATTGCACCACAACCTTCCTGCCATTCACAACTTTCCTTACTACCTCTGCATCCTCCGTTCCCTTCTCTCCTAACACATACCCCTAAAATATTTAAACTGCAGCACTTGCTCCTGCTGCTTTCAATCATCTAACATAACTTCACACTGAGGACTGTCCTTCACTTACAACCATAACCTTCTCTTATCTACGTTTACTTTCAACCCTCCTTTTACATACCTTGCCAATATCTCTTACCAATCCTCTCAAACTCTCTGCAGATTCGCCACACAGAACCAAATCATCCGCATCATAATAGGTAGGGCACCCTCCACTCTCTCCATTCTCCATCATTCATTCTTACACCATTTCCTGCCATCCCCAACCTCGAATTCTTTCATAACCCCTTCTATATATACCAATTGAATAACCAAGGAGACATAACACATACCCTGTCTCACTCCGCTATTAATCTCTAAACCAATCACCATTGACAATCATATTTATTCTTACACACGCTTCCATTATCGTCATAACATACTTTTGATTCCATTCAAATGCCTACGACCAACACCATATATCACTTAATACCTGCCATAAGCTTCCCCCCATTAACTCTATCATACGCCTGTTTGTAAATCCATAAAACCTAAATATAATTTATTCTTCTTCTCCTCATTTTCTCAATCATTTGTTTCAATGTAAGATTTGATCCACATCATCCTCTCACTCTAAACGCACCTTTTTCTTCACCAACCAGTCCCTCAGTCACTCGACGGACTCTTTCAACCAAAAATACCAGCATATACTTCCCTACAACACTCAATAAACTTATTCTCTATAATTTTCTACAGTTTCCCTTCTCTCCTTACCCTTATACTATAGGGTACTATTTACTGCTGCTCCTCCAATCCCTTGGAAACTATACTCTCCATAAACGCTTTATTACACAACTTCCAAATCCCAAATTAATCACCATCTCGCCTCCTTTCTTGATCATTTCACTAGTAATTTCATTCTATACCTGCAGATTTAGCCATTACTTTCAACTTTCTCACTCAACCCATTACTTCCTCCTTACTAAAGAACCTTCATCCCCAAAATACCTATTCTCTTGCAAGCGCATCAAAACCACACACATTCACTAAAACCTCATCATTACTGTTAATATTGTGCCAGATTTTCGAAATGTTCTTTCACACTCCCCTCACATCCATTTTTCATCAGTTACAAAAGCACCATTCCCTAAATCATTTATCTAAAGCAGATTCCCCTTATTCCCCTTCATTACTTAACCTTGTTTCGCGCTTCCTTCCCAGAAGAGGCTTCCCCTATTCCCTCTTAGTATGTCCTCCATTCAATCCTCACCTTCCAAAACTGTTCATTTAACCTCTTTGTTTTCCTCTCTCACGTATGCACTCTTTTAGTATTTCTTTTTTTCCTCCTTATATAATTCAAGCATCTTCTTTCTTTTGAAACTTCCTCATTGCTTTTAGTACATTCAACCACGCTTCTTTTTTACCTTTCAACCGCTTTCATCACCCTCTTCATTCCACCATTCGCTGTTTAACATTCCTACTCCTACTTTATGCACATCCACACACCTTCCTTTGCCATTACTAAACAATTGCTTCCTTCATACTGCCCCCTGATTTGTTCAGTATCAACTCGTTCACATTCAAACAGATTATATATATTATATATATATATATATTATATATATAATATATATATATATATATATATATTTATATATATATATATATATATATATATATATATATATATATATAATAATATATATATATATTATATATATATATAATATAATACATGGGCCGTAGGCAGCGATTTCATTTCGGGCGGGGGCAGAAGGTTTTATATATATATATATATATATATTATATAATATATATATATATATATATATATATAATAGTATTATATATATATAATATATATATAATATATATATCTATATATATATATATATATAATTTATTATATAAAATTATGGTCTTCCCTATTGCTGTTAATTTTTTTTATTTTCTGCATTGTTTTTTAATGTGCTGTCTGCAGCTGATATATCAAACGGGTACTGCCTTCGAGATTGATTTAACAGTTTTGGCAGCCGCCAAATGCTTTAGGCATACTGAAAGTTCTAGCGGAGAATAATGTCAGAAGAATCCAGCTGTATAAAAGCACAAAGCTAGTTGACTTTAAGCCAATATGAAAACGAAAACACATTAAAACTTCTAGAAAAAATAATTTATATATAATCGTTAGTCATTTAGAAATTAACTACTTTCATTTCTATTGATTGATGTATTTTTTCAGTTTTTCTTCTACTAAACCCTTAAAAACGTCGGTCTGGCAAACATTTTATAATGTTTCATTTATTTTTTTTATTTCGCCAAGATTTAGGGGGCAAGTGCCCCCCTGCACCCCCTGCCTACGCCCATTTATGTATATATATATATAATATATAATATCAATAATAATAATAAATCATGATTTTTTATGGAAAATATTTTTTCTTTAGTTACCATAAAAATAAAATCAATATAGAAAAATTATTTAATGGGTAACTATTTTTTATTGTTTTATTCTTTTATTATCTATTCTTTTATGATTTTCTATTTATTCTGGGGAATAAAAAACTTCTTTTTAGAGCAGGGTTTTTTTTTAATTAGATACGGGATTCAGTTTTTTTTGTGGCGAACCGGTAAAAAAAAATAAATATAATTTTTACTATAAAATAAAGGGATATGAAGCCGTAGTCAGAGTCGGAGCTGGAGCTGGAGCTGGAGCCGAGAAATTTTTAGAACTGTGGATCCGGAGACGGGAATTAGAAAGTTAAGGAGCCGGCAAGAAAAATTTACCGACTCCGTAGTTCTTTTACTTAACAGAAGAACTTTTACTTAATAGAACTTTTACTTAATAGAACTTTTCACACTGAATTCAGAATACCGTATATACATTATAAATAGTGTTTTCTCCATCACCCACGAATGTGTGGTTATGTGTGAAAGAAATGTGTATATTTACTTACACACAAGCATGAATGACGACACCATTGTACAAAATCTGTGCGTGATAGGAAATTTCTGATTGCATATTTGGACTCACTTTAAAAAGTTACTTTAGAACGCAATGCTTAGAAACTCAATAAACCTAAAACTATGTTTACAAAGTGTATTAAAATGAAAGAAGCAAGAAAAATAAACGAAAAACATTTTTTCTAAAGGTGTAAAATAGTTTTTTTCACAAAACACGCTTAAAAAATGTACATTACTCAGTCGTTCATGGGATATTCAGTAAACTTACTTTTAGCACAGAGGAGTATATATATATATATATATATATATATATATATATATATATATATATATATATATATATATATATATATATATATATATATATATATATATATAGAAAAATATATATATATATATATATATATATATATATATATATATTATAAGAAAGAGAGTATATATATATATATATATATATATATATATATATATATATTATAATTACAAGCACAGTCAAATGTGAAGCGTGCAACACTTAAATAGTAAACAGTCTAAACAATAGGAGTCTGTAGAAATATAAAATTTTAGCGACTGTGATTCCGATTTGCAGTTGAATCATAATTTACCGATTCCGCTCTTTCCTAGGTCCGATTTTGATTGCGATTCCAAAATTTGATTCAATAAATTGTTGAATCTTTCTATTGTTAGCTATAGGAAAAGAGTGAGTCAATGGAAAACTTCTTAAGAAATTTTTAGTAGTTACCGTCTTGCTAAGCTTGTTTACAAGCTTAAAAGAAGCAAAATAATTAGCTGTCTAATTAATTAGAGGCATTGAAATACAATTATAAATATCAGAAAACGTCCAATAATATACAGTATATTCGCATATATATATTTATATATATATATATATATATATATATATATATATATATATATATATATATATAAGCAGGCATATATATATATATAAATAAAAAAAAATATATATATAATTATATAATATATATATATATATATATATATATATATATATATATATATATATATATATATATATATAATTAGTATATATATATATATATAAATAAATTTACATATATATATATATAGGAAAGAAATATACAAATATATAAGATGCGGCATAGATTTATATATATATATATATATATATAAGCAGTATATATATATATAGATATATATATATAATATTAGTATATATATATATATATATATAATTAGTATTGAAAGATATATTTTTCTCAGAATATTAAATAATCTTGTCCTCTTAAAAAAGGTAAGGGTCCGGTTACCTTTTTCCTCACTTCTTCTCATCATGTCTTCTCTCAGTGATACGCAAAAATCATATTTTATTATTATTATTATTATTATTATTATTATTATTATTATTATTATTATTATTATTATTATTATTATTACTATTATTATTATTATTATT
>JABUQX010089810.1:15000-17932 GCA_015478945.1 Trachelipus rathkii
TACCTTCAGTTACAATATTTTTCGCTGGATGAAATTTTCTTCAGCAGTTCTGGAGACGATTTAATTAAATTGTAGAACTCCATACATGTCTGATCAAAATTTATTTTGGTAGTAAGAATTCCCTTCAGAGTTTGAGGTTTGAGTTTGGTTTTTCAGAAGTCCAGATCTTATTTACATGAGAAAACGCACGTTCTGTGGAGGCATTTGTTCCAGGAAGACAAATGATATATTGAACTAGTGCCGACAAATGTTTATTAGAAATATTACGATTCTTAAGGAAAGTAAATACTTCCACCTACCGTTTGTCTGTTACTAGATTCGAAGCATTCCATTCGTCTACTTTCTCGCCTATATATTTGGTCGAACACGTAAATTCGTCAAACAAATCTGAGTCATTCTTGCGGTCAAAAACCCCTTTTTCTGACGCAAAATCCGTTGTTTTTTCAATTTCTGACCAACTTGGGGTTTTCCTTAGCGAAATCCAATCCATAAATTCAAAATCTGAAAATGTAACTGACCACTGATCCAAGTACTTCAAGCAAGTAACATAAAAATCCACAGCTATTTTCTTTACGGTCTTTACCTCAGAAGAATTTACTCCTCTTCAAGCTTGCTAAGTAGCCCTCGAACCGAATGTGGTAAAAACACATGGTCTTTTCTCGACTGTAATGTTTCTTTCATATTGGATATTTCTAGCAATACTTCTACAGCTGAAATATTGTCTCCTTCAATCTTCATAACAACTTTGTGAAAAGAAGCTGCCTGGGAATGAATTAAATGAAGCCATATTTCAGCAAGGGGATTTTCAAAAACATTTTCAATCAAACCTCTGGGACATATTCTGGACTGTCAGTGGCGCATGGTTTCAGTCCAGGAAACAGTTTCAACACTCTTTCATGTAAACAGGCATTAAAGTAAGCCATTTTGTTTTTCTGTATCCAAGGAGCTATTTATACCAACTGACAAATAGCAACTCTTAAGCTCTTCTACTCGAACGGTATAAATGTAAAAATACGAATATATTTTTACAATTACAGCTTCAACATCAACAGGGTTATGCAGAACATCCTATTCCAATTAACTCTCTGCCCATGAAGGTATTCAGCTATCTAAAAATGTTATTTACTCCTTTTCTTGCATGGCCCCCAAAATTACAATTTGTGTTATCACCACAAAAACCAACTACTTTTTTGTGCAAATCATAATTTTTAATTAAATCTATTAAATAATTTACGACTATGTCAGAGGTCTATGAAGGGAGAGATTGAAGGTCAAGGAGCTTTACCTGAACTCCTACGTATGGCTGGAAGAAACGAACCATAACGGGAAACAGTTTAATGTATCCATGGTTGCTGCATTGGTTAAAAGTGTTACACAGTGGGCATCTTTTATTTGTTGTCGTAGTTCTGCCTCAGCATATGGAGCAAAAACATTTAAAACAATTGTTTCGCACTTTGTTCTAGCACAAGAAAATTTTGGCTCAAAGCATGTCTTAAAAATCTTACTAGCGCAATCTGCAGATCTAAAACTTTGATTTTCTCTCACAGTATGGTACGCCCACAAACCTTCTGCAGCACTAACTTCTAGATCCTTCGAAGTAGGTGTCATTCTTTTGAAGTATTTTGTTACTTCTTTGCTCGAGATGCAGAGATATCAGCTGCCTTGTGCCTTTTGGTGTTGAGATGTTTGATGATATCACTACTCCACATGAGCTATACTGAAATCGTTTTTACACTTTTCACACCTTACATCACTTTCTGAGGTCGTTTTGCGAATAAAAGAATACATAGATTTCAGGCTTTCATTAAAAACACACTTCCTTTTTGTAGTAGACATGGTTATTACATTATTTGAAGCACTACACCTTAATCCTTGTTAGCTTGAACAACTTCGATAGTTGAATAATTGATAGCACTTCATCATTGGACATTGGTGAGTGAAATTCACTGAAACACAGGGACGTTTTAAAACGAAATTTATCAATCGTAATTCGCACATTTATAATAAAAGTTCTTTAATCGTCCTATTTAATATGGCTATATTCAGTATATTGTCCTTCGAAGTAGGTGTCATTCTTTTGAAACATTGCCGAAAGTATTTGGAACATTTCTAAAAGAATTAAAATTAAACATGTCTCATCAGTCATCAAGTCTTTTATATATATAAATATTTATATTTTTTCTATATATATATATATATATATATATATATATATATATATATATATATATATATATATATATATATATATATATATATATATATATATTCATTATTATTATTAATATTATTTTTGTTTTTATTATTATTATTATTATAATTATTTGAAAAGGGAAAAATAGCGGTATCTCTCTGGAAAAAGCGGGACTTCTCAGAAAAAAAAGGGACATTTTTTCTATTTTAAAGAAGCGGGACAGGGTCGAAAGGGGACTGTCCCGCCTAAAGGGACTATGGTCACTTTATCTATTACTCTTTTGACACAATTCTTAACAATGTGTAAAGACGCAGTGACATCAATGTGACACAGTGACAGTGTATGACCCAATGACAGAAAGATGTAATTAAAACAATGATGATATGACATGCAGTGACCGTATAACACGAGGGTTAACAAATATTTGGATATCTCATGAAGTGAACTGTGCTTATATATATATATATATATATATATATATATATATATATATATATATAGTATGTTGTTGGTATATATATATATAAACATATAAAAATATATATATATATATATATTAAAGATATATATATATATATATATATATATATATATATATATATATATATATATATATATATATATATATATATATATATATATATATATATTGAAGTTGGCGCACGAAAACGCGAGTATTTCACGATAAATGCGAAAACGGTTAAACACCTACTCTGAAACTGAACAAAGTGGCTACCG
>JABUQX010089811.1:5000-10000 GCA_015478945.1 Trachelipus rathkii
GTGCTAAATGCTACTAATATATATTAATAATATTATTAAGTAATAAGTATTAACAAATAAAGATTTGTCATTTAAGATTTAACTAATAATCTTTGAATTTCTTGAATTAAATATCTTATTGTTTCAGTGCTCACACACTCAATCTGTTGGCGACAACAGATGTGAGTGATATACAGGGCTGGAGCAAGGGGGGCTCACAGTGGAGGAGGACCATAGCTAAGATCCAGGCCCTGTGGAACCTTCAGAACAGGGCCCCAGTGGTGGCCAACCAGATCAAGATTGTCGCCAAAAGAAAACTGAAGACTCCTGTGGTGACAAGGTAGTAGTAGTTACTATTAAAAAAAGAAATTTAGCGTAAGAAATTGTTGCCGATTAATTATAGACAAGTTCATTTTATAAGTTTTTGATATTTTATATAAAGTTATATTTATTTCTGCAGATGGAACTCCCTATATGATAGTGTGATGGTCCTTCTGGAGGTTTTAAGGGTCGAAAACCAAATGGATGCCATAAACACCATCCTCATCAAGCAGCCCAAGGGAGGTTCCCCTCTCACAGAGGTAGACGTCGAGGTAAATATAAAGTATTTTTAAAGTAGCAATTGCTCTTTTAATATTTTTATTTATAATTTAATAAATTTATTAAATTATAAATCTCCTCACAAACCCAAACCCCCTCCATTAATCCCTGTTCTGTACCTGTACCATCGCTCTTGCTTGCCCAACACTCATATCGCTACTTCGTAAACAATCTCTAACTGAATATATCCACCTTTTTTTCCGGTCGTCCGACAGGCAAAACACTCTCACATGTGCTCTTATACACTTTCTTAACCAATATGGTGTTCTCCACCTTCTCCACATGTCCAAACCATCTTACAAAATCCTCATCAAATTTGGCAGTCTTTTCCCTTACCCGCAAGACACGCTTCCATGATAAACTCGTTCCTCATCTTATCCAATCTCCTAACTGCCAAGAACGCCCTCAGATTGTCCATCTGTACAACCCTCACTCTTGATCTATTCGCCCTATTCCATACAGATACCTCGCTCTCGTGCTCCCGTATTTTTATTAATAATCAATTATGCTTACGTAACTAAGCAATATATTAATTTTCACTCTTTCAGGTCATGAACGAGTACACATTGGTCATGCAGCCTGTGGCGCAGTGTCTTGATATGCTTCAGGGGGAGAAAAGGGCATACATGGGCACCCTCCTACCCCAACTTTGGTTGATGAAGACCAGCCTTGAGGAGAAGAGTGAAAATATTCATCTTGTGTATGCAAGGCCACTAGTACAGGCCCTCCTCAGTGGCTATGAAAAGAGGTTTGGCCACCTCTTTCAGAATAGGGATCTCCTTATGGCCACTGCCCTTCACCCCTCCTTCACCCTTAAGGCCCTAGAAAGCATTGCACCTGACATGGTGGAGGAGATCGGGGACAGGATTACCCGGAAGATAGGGGACTCCATCAAACCCACTGAGAAACAGCAGCAGCGTCAGCTTGGCCAGCCAACAGAAAAAGAACCCCACAATTCAGACGCACTCCTATTCAGTAAATTGTTTTCTAGAGTATTGGTACGCAGAGCAAGCCAGCAACAGGATGTGGAAATCGTCATACGAAAGTCCATGGAGGAGTGGGTGCCCTCTCAAGAAGATCCGAGCTGTTCCTGTTTCCCCAACCAGCATAGGGAGATATGGATAGATCTATTTATAAAATATAATACCCCCATTCCTAGTTCAGCAGCTGTGGAGAGGTGCTTCAGCGCGGGTGGGGACATCCTCAGGGCCAAGAGATCGTCCTTGAAGGAGGAAAGGTTTGAGGACCTTCTTTTCCTCAAAGGAAATATGGACCTCCTGCAGGAAGTGATTAGCCAGGAGGACATGGAGGAGGAAGAGGACCTATAGCTATGAAAGTATTTAACTATTTATGTAGTTAACATTTAATAAAAAAATTAAATAAATCTGTTTTACTATCTTATAAAAGGTTTAAAATGTAAAGGCATGCTTTCGTTATCGCGCAAAAGTTTACTTTGTAATTTAACGGTATCGCCGTAGGATAGCCGAATAGCCGCATAGTTAATGCCGCACTGAGGTTTTCAAAAATGCAGTCGGATAGCCGACGACGCACTAGTTAGGTGGCAAAGCCGAATAGCCGATGACGGACCTCTGAAAAATTATACCGCGCCCACTCTGATATAATATAATATATATATTTATATACGGTAATATATATATATATTTATTATTATATATATATATATTATATATATATATATATATATTATATATATATATATTATATTATATATATATATAAAATATATATTATAATATATATATATATATATATATATATATAATATAATAATATATATATATAATATTAATGGATTGCTCTAAACATGCAATTATCATGCACCTTCCTCGATGGATCCTAAGTAATCTACATAGAGAAGTTACAACTACTTGAATGAGGGGCTAAACCTGTAAGGTGTTGGAACTACTTGTGCGCCTACTGGTTAATCATTACTATCATGAGGAAACCAAAGAAAGGTTCAAAATATTATAGCAAAAAACCTTACTGGTATCTTCAAAATATTATAGCACAAAACCTTTACATATTTGAAGATAAAAGAAATATCTGAATCTTCAAGAAGAAAAGTGGCCGAAAAAAGAAAACATGATATCACAGACACAGCAGATGATGATCCATGTATATCCAATCATCAAGATTTCTTCAGCCTGCACTGTTTGAAATAACTGATAAAACAAAGATTTGGGACATTAATGATAGAAAAAGCACAGAAATTCATTTCAAAATTGGGGAAATGATTGCTGTGGACAATCTGCCATTTTCTTTTGTTGAAGACATTGGTCTTAAGAGATTAATAAATCACGTATGTCTACAATATAATATTCTATCAAGGAGGTACTTTTCAGAAGAGATTATCCCAACAAATATATAAAAGGGTAAAGAACAAAATAACACTTCAGCTGCAAGAAATTCAAGCAATATCATTAACATCAGATATTTGGACTTGCTCATATAACAATGAAAGCTTTATAAGTATGTCAGGGCATTGGATTGATAAAGATTTTCAAAGGAAGAGTGGAACATTACAAATCAGTAGTTTTAGTGTTTCCCACTCAGCAGAAAATATATGTCTAAAAAGTGAGGAAATACTTAAGAGCTGGGATTTAAAAAAAGAAAATATTCATGTTGTCCTAACAGATAATGCACCAAACATTACAAAAGGTATGAGAGCGACAGGTGTTATAAATGTTCTATTCATTCCTTACAGCTAGTAATACATGATGCTTTATTTTCTTAAAAATCAACTAAAGATTTAATTACTTTATGTAGGAAAATTGTAGGTCATTTTAGTAGATCACCAATTGCTACAACTAAGTTAACTGAAATTCAAAAATCTCAAAATTTGCCAATACACAAGCTTATCCAAGATGTGGAAACAAGATGGAATTCATCATATTATATGCTGCAAAGGATCATAGAGCAAAAAATTGCAATTACTATATATTCTTCAAATTCGAAAAACAATCTAGATATCTTAAATGCAAATCACTGGAAGCTAATGGAGAATATAATTAGATTGCTACAACCATTTGAAGAATTAACTAAAAGAGCGAGTGATGATGATGTAGATTTATCTTTTGTAATACCTGCAGTTAATGCATTGCAAAAATATTTAGCAAAAACATGGAAGAATAGCGGTGTAAAAACTATGAAAGATGAACTTATAAATTCTGTTACTGAACGTTTTGGTACCATTAAAGAGAAGAAACTTTATGTACTTGCAACAGTTCTAAATCCACAATACAAATTAGCTCCCTTTGATATTATTGATCAAAATAAAATAAAATTTATGCTCAAAGAAGAAGTAAAACTTTTTATAAAAGCTAAAGAAAATATTACATTAAGTTCAGATTCTGATGAACAAATGATGATCACAATGATCAGTCTCATACAGATTCACATGAAGAATCTGAAAATGAAACGGCAGATATTGAGAAGGAAACACATTCAATTTTCTGGAAGTGCTTTGATGACATGCTACAAGAAAAATCGTCAGAAGAAAATGAAGAATATTCAGATACAATCAAACCAAGTGGAACTGATCAAAGGAGAAAAAAGTTAAAATGCAAACGTAGAAGCAGCAGTGAGAGAAAACAACATGAATTAGAAAATACTATTCAAACTACCGTGGATAAATATTTTGCAGCACCAATTATGGAACGAAAATCGGATTCTGATTCACTGTTATGGTGGAAAGAAAGAAAAGCTCTTTATCCTGATTGTATCTTACCTGAATTAGCTAGGAAATATCTATCTGCAAAACCTTCAAATGCATTTAGCTAGAGAGTTTTTCTACTCCTGAGGGCATTTATTAAAACCAAGTCAAAAGGAATCGTCGTTTTTCTAATAGTAGCTGATCAGCTCCTGTTTCTTCATCATAATTTAGAGCATTTGAATTTAAATATTAGAGAATGGTTACCTAAATAGCAATGCATAAGCTATTTAACTCTTTTCCATTGTCTTGGTTTGCAGTACAGGCAAATTTCTCAAAAAATTAATATTGTGATAAATTTACGAGGTTGTGATATAGCTGGTACCACTGCACTTTATAATATATATTATTTTATATATATGTAGATTTATATGTTATATATATATAATATTATATATAATATAATATGTATATATTATATATATATATATATATTATATAAATATATTATATATATAATATAGGTATAGTTATATATTATATATATATATTATAATATATACTATAATATATATATATATATATAATAATATAATCTATATATATATAATATATTATATAATATATATTTATATATATATATATATATAGTTCAAATGTTAGTTTGTTAAAGCTTAAAAGCTCTTTAATAATATATTATAAAGATACTTATATATATATATCATAATTTTTTAGTCTTTTGGTCGATATG
>JABUQX010089812.1:12500-18486 GCA_015478945.1 Trachelipus rathkii
AACACAAAACTCATGTGCGGACACAGCACCCCTAGTTCTACGAGGGCGACGTAAAGGTGGAGGTACGCGAGTGATAAGCTCCCTCGAGCACCTGCCGCTGCGGTACCCCTATAGAAAAAGAGATAAAGCACCAACATCGCGCCGCAAAAATAAGGATCAAGGGAACTGGAAAGTAGAGAATAGTTTATAAGCCTTTTGGCCTTTGACTCGACCCTGTCCCAAAGCCTGAAACCAGAGCCCCCAAGATATGAGAGCAGTACTCCATACATACAAGGGCGGATGAGGCCCTTGTATAGCTGGAGCAACTGAGAAGAGGAAAAAAAGTCTCGCAGTCTAAACAGAACTCCCAGTTTCTTTGAGGCCGCCCTAGCAACCGTTGTGATGTGAGGTTTCAAGACATTTTTTTGTTTTATGTTAAGATGAGATGTTTATATTGTCAACGGGAGAGACGAGAGAACCGTCAAAAAGAGATAGGAAAGTTGGAAGGTGTCTTAGAGAGGGAGATTTGTAGTAGTTTAAAAATTGAATTTCACAAGGTTGAGACGACCACACCCGGAAATTCTCAGCGAGAATCGAATCGGAAAGATTAAGACGGGAGGCAATTCTAGAAGAAAAGAAGGGGCAGAATTGAAATGAGTTGAAGAATGAAGGGGTCGAATCATCGGCATATGGTGAATAGAGTTAGATGTGCAGGTGAGAAAGATCATTAATGAAAGTAGGAATAAAGTAGGAGATAAGACTGAACCCTGAGGAACACCACATTGACAGAAAGGAAGAAGAAGTCGCCCCCATCAACAACAGCCGATATTGAGCGATTTGAAAGGAAACTAGACATAAGGCAAGCAAAGAGAAGGAGGAAGCCCAAAGGAGGGGGAGCTTGGAGAGCAGTGACGCGTACCATACCCTGTCAAATGCTTTGGATATGTCCAGCGCCAACAAGTCTTCTCGTAGTTCCTAAGGGCGGGAAACCATAAATCAGTGGATAGGAAGTATATCGCCAGTAGACCTCGAGCCGAAAGCCGTACTGGCGATCGGAAAGAAGTGAATGAGATTCCAGATGATCTAAGAAATGAGAGTTGAGAAGAGTTTCAAAGATCTTAGATAGAATACAAGTAAGAGCTATAGGGCGATAGTTAGAAGGATCAGAGCGGCTTCCTTTTTTCGGAATAGGTTGGACATGAGCGTGCTAACACTGAGGGAAAGAAAGTGTTAGTATTGAACGCCCAGGAATACTCTTAGTTAGACGAAGACCGGGGACGCACGGAAGCGCACTCCGCGCCAAAAAACTCCGGGGAGGAATACCATCGGGCCTGCCTTCCTGAATTGTAGATTTCAGGAGCCCATGCACCGGTCGAATGTAATCACAGGCAAAGGCATAGGACACCTGAGAGGAGGAGGAGGATGAAGAATGCCAGAATCGTCCAGGGTTGAGTTAGAGGAAAATAGGAGGCCGAAGAGATTGGCCTTTTCAGTTGGAGAATTAGCAACAGAACTATCAGAGCGAATAAGAGGAGGAAAGACAGATTTACAGAAGTTGTTAGAGATGTTTTTGGCAAGAGGCTAGAAAGATTTGTCAGTAGGAGAACCAAGGAGGTTAGCGCACTTTCGTTTGATGAAAGCCCGCTTTGCTCGTCGAAGAATATCCCTGCAACGATTTCTAGCAGAATGAAAATTAGCAAAGAGTGATAGGAGAACGAGAATTTTTCCACTCCCGATACGCACTGTCTCTAACCTGAATGGCCAGAGAACAAGCACGATCGAACCATGGATTATGAGGAGAGAAAGATTTAGTCGAAGAAGGAATGAACCTGCTCATCCCATCAACAATTACAGCTCCCACCTTATCGGCAGAAGTCGAAGCGTCACCAGAGACAAAGCAGTCATTCCATTATAGTTAGCGTAGAAGCGACGCAAGGCCCCAATCGGCCCGATCAAAGTGCCAGAAAAAACGCGTAGGGCAGGATGGAGCTGTTGGAGAGAAAGTATTAAAATTAAGAGATATAAGGTTGTGGTCAGATTTACCGATAGGAGCGAAAGTGGTGGTGTATTTTAAGAGAAGGACTAGTGGTGAAACATAGGTCAAGTGTGTGTTCAAGAATTGGTTGGGACGATCCGGAATGTGTGTGGGTTCTTTAATTAGTTGCTCCAGATCGTTGAGAATGCTGAATGATTCTGCCTCCTCCCCACCTAAATAGAATCAGTATGAGAGGACCCCAACAGTTCAGTGTTGTGTACATTGAAGTCCCTTAAAGAGAGTACCTCTGCATATGAATAAGAAGATGTAAGAGTATCGCGAGAAAGTGGTAAGATATTCCAAAAAGGCTGGATAATCTTTTCGACTAATGGAGCATTAGCAGCAGAAACAACAGATGATAGTATTAGAAGGAAGAAAAAGATTTTAAGCCACAGAACATCAGTTAGGAGATTCGAGATTCTCGAGGCGTGTTGCTACGGGAGTGTTTATGTTTACATAGGCACAAACTCCACCCTTTTAGACGGAAATTATGAAATAAGTTATAGTTGGATACATTAAACGAGGAATTAGAGGATGAATTCTTAGCCATCTGTGTCTCAAAAGAGCAAAATGTTAGGGTTAGAGTTAGAGGTAGTATTCCGGATGCAGAATTAGAGTTAAGCCGCGGAGTAAAGTAAAAAGAAAGCCACGCCTGTGCAAATCTGCCATTACACACGCACACACAACCACACCAAACCAAAAACAACAAAGACAAACAGACAAAAAAAACAGGTTAAATTATTCACACACTAAAAAACCGTAAATGTTAAAACGATAAAACCGTGTTTATAATAAATATGTAAAATATGAAAAATTTAATAAGTTTAAAACCCTCACACACTCGCACACACCCACAAATTTACGAAAAAAAAAAATTGCAATTATTCAACATAAAACTGTTATGTATAAATTAAAATAATAATTGACTAAAAACGTAGGTGCTGTGTTAAAACCCGTTTAAAATAAATAAAAAAAATAGAAACACTAAAAACTTAAGTTAAAAAAGACTAAGAAAAAAAAATATACCCTAGTACTATCTAAACTACGTATTACACAATCCTAAAAACTAACTATTGCTATCTAACATAACTAGCTATCTAACATAACTAAAAAGTTTCAAAGTTAAAAATTAAAACGGATATCTTATCTTTTAAAAGGATGATCAAATTCTTCAAATATTAAATCCATAGAAGTTAAAAACAATTAAAACCGGAAACGTTCAATGTACAAATTACACTTAGAGGCAAAATAACTAAAACATTACAAACACACTCAAATTATCGGAGCTCCAGTTAAGCACAACCTATCATCACACAGTCTAGTCATAAATATATAAATATATATATATATATATATATATATATATATATATATATATATATATATATATATATATATATATATATATATATATATTTATATATACTCTGCTATATACTGCTATATATATATATATATAAATGAATATATTCTGACTTATCAAAATTTTTATTGTCAATTTTAAATGATGTTTTAAATGATCTTTACTGACATCATTAATGTCATATATATATAATAATAATATATATATATGTATATATGCTATATATATATATATATGTATATATATAATAATAATAATATATGTAATAATATATGTAGCCAATAATAACATATATAAGCAATAACCAACTATATAGTAATAATATGTAACCAATAATAGCCAACAATAACAATAACATATTAACAATAACCAATATATATATATGTAATAATAACTAATAATATGAGTTAGGAAAGAATACCAGCACTACCATTTAGAATAATAATATTATACATAATATATAATATAACTATAACCAACCAATATATATATATATATATATGTCACGTTATGAGAACGCCGAGGTCGAGAATTTGAGCTTCATCACTCACGATCGGCTAAAAAGACTGCATCAAATATCTTAATTACCTTGAGAAGTTCCCCTCTTATATAATATATGTATATATATATATATATATTATATATATATATAATATATATATATATATATATATATATAATATATATATATATATATGTATATATATATATATACTATATAATATCTGATATATAAATATATAAACTATATATATACTTTGTGTAATATGTATATATATATATATGTATATAATATATATAAGCCTGTATATATATATGTATATATATATATATATGTATATATATATATATATATATATTATATAATAATAATAACAACATATATATATGTATATATATATATATATATATATATGTATAACATATATTATATATATATGTATATATATATATATATATATTTATATAATAATATATATATAATATATATATATATATATATATATATATATAACATAACATATTACAAATAGATATAATAATAATATATATATATATATATATATATATATATATATATATATATATATATATTTTTCTAATTTCTTGATTTTAGAAAATCATGTGACGCACCCTTTAGAATTGTTCCATGTTTTAAAAAAGTATTTTTTCACTAAAAATTAAACTAATAAAATAATATTAAGTAGCGACTAGAATATCGAAAAGTTGTTTTTTATTGAACGGTTTTCAAGCAAGTTAATTTAGCTCCAATTTCATTAAATTTCTTCTAATTTAGACCAAACAATGTGCAAAAGAAAGCATTCGGGAATTTTTTAAAAGGTGATTTTGGGCGTTTTTCTATATTTCTATTCTCAATTCCGTCTATGTACTATGATCATTTTAAGTTTTAAAATTACTTGTGAAAAAAATTCTTGTTATGAAAGATTTTTTTACCATAATATTTTCTCTATTAATATAATCAAAATTTTCAAAGTTTATATAATTGGGGAGATACACCATTCTTATTTGGATAATTTTTTTAAACATAACGTTTCTGCCTTTGTTCACTTGAAAATGTTATTTTTTTAGCCTTTTTCTATTATTTTAGAAAATAATGCGGCAAAATGGTTTGGCATACAGAAAAATTGATCCGAATAAAAAAAATGGGTATCTCCCAGAATTATACGAGTTCTGAAAAGTTCATGTTAATTGGAAGAACAAAAAAAAATCGTGGCCAATAATTTTGATATTTTTTTTTAACACGCAAAGTAAAGACCGAGATAAAGCAAGTAATAAATAAAGGTTTTAGAGGTCATAAAATGGTTTCTTTTACACTTTGTTTGGTCCAAATCGGATTAAATGTTAACAATTTAAAATGAAATTAACATTTTAAAAACACCCCAAAGAATAGCAAGTTATCAGAGTTAGAGCCACTAATTAATTTTCTTTTTTCAGGTTAATTTTTAGTGCTCAATACCTTTATATAACATGGAATAAGCTTGAGGAGAGTGTGCAAAAAAAATTCTACAATTTAACTTTTACCATGTAGATATGGGCCACCCTAACTGGGGTCTGCTTTATTAATATATATATATATATACATATATATATAACTTGTATATATATATATATATATATATACCTAACCATATATATATATATATATCTTTATATATATATATATATATATATATATATATATATATATATAAACATATATATATATTTGCCTCATATATATATATATATATATATAACCATATATATATGCTCATAACTTATTTAATATCTTATAATATATATATATGTATATATACTGTATTCTCTTTTATATACACATATATATATATATATATATATTTATATATACTTATATATATATATATATATATATATCTTTCTATATAGCAACATATATATATATATATATATATATATATATAACTACTATTATATATATATATATAATATATATATAACTATGTATATATATATATATATACTATATGAGCCAATAAATACCATTAAGGAGGGACGTTCAAATGATTATGACCAGTTAGCATTTCAAGTATGAATTTCTTCTATTTGGAGACCCTCTTGTTTCTAGA
>JABUQX010089813.1:0-19805 GCA_015478945.1 Trachelipus rathkii
GTTTGGTTTGGCTGAGAGAGAATGTAATATTCGACCCAAGAGGAGTCAACTGGACCTTTTTTTTTTATTTAGTTAAAAAAATAAGCAAAAACCATACACTTTGTTCTTGCCCAATGATACTAAACAATTGTTAAAGGTTTACAAGTCTGCCATCTAATTAATATAGGGTAGTATAGGAATTATACTGAAAGAAAGATAAGAAACAAAAAATATACGCGAAAAAAACACTGCCTGAATGCTTTTCAAATGATGCACTTAAAAAAATACGACCTTTTTCTCTTATACTCCCCAATATAATTTATACATGGTGCCATAAAGGGTTGGGCAGAGCGACTATGTATACCTAAAGGAAACTAAAGAAAGGATATGAAAACACAAAAAAATATAAGCGAAAAATAATGCTTGCTTTAAATGCGCTAAAAATAGAACTCTTCCTTATATCCAATATACTAAATGTTGCAAAGGTTTGGCATAGCGACTATGTTATATAAAGGAAACTACAAGAAAGATATAAACAAAAAATATAGCGAAAAGACACATGCTGCCTTTGCTTTAAATGCGCTTAAAAACCAGAACCTTTCCTTGTTTGACAATAGACTACATATGTTGCAATAGGTTGCAAGCGAACTTGTATATAAGAAAATAAGAAAGATATGAAAACAAAAAAAATATAGCGAAAACACTGTCTTGCTTTATTATAGTGCTAACAAGTAGAACACTCTCCTTATATCCATATATCTACAAGATGTTGAAATGGTTGCCAAGCGTGAACTAGTATATACTAGAAAACCTTAAAGAAAGATATGCACAAAATAAAAATATCGCTCTAACACTTGCTTGCTTTAAATCGCGCTTATGATTAGACTCTCGCTAATCTAATACCCTGCAAACGGTAAAGGTTGCAAGCGACTATGTATTATTAAGGAATACTAAGAAAGATATGAATCACAAAATATTAGAGCGAAAAACTACTGCCCTTTGGTTAAATGACGCTAAAAATAGAACCTTTCTTTATATCGTCTGTACAAACATATTATTTTAACAATGCAGAGTGAAATATATAAAAAAAAAGAATAAATGGTTATAAAAGTAAAAAGCTAAAAATATACGAAATTCCGATGAGCCTACTGAAATTATTTTAACATGACGAATGTAAGCATCCTTTTTGTCTTATATATTCTTTCGTTCTCACTAACACTCTCCCGTCTCTTTCTGCTTTAGGTTGTGAACTTGAGAAACATCCTAAGAAATACAAAATTCACGAGAAACAGTTACTTAAAAGGCTTCATGTGTTGAAATTTCCCGATCAAATGCCAATTCCGGAAGTAATAACCGATTTTGGAAAGTGCTACAATCCTTCATTATATAGAAACTAGGAATAAAAGTTTTTCCTTTGAATATATAATTTCATATATCTGTTTTGGAGAGATTGCTTAGGTAAGTTTTCAATGCAATGAGGTAATTTATAGTTTACCTCCGGTTCTAAGACACAATGTGAAATGGATAATATTAGAATCATAGAAGAAAGTTTCAAAAAGGATAGTGGACTGTATTTTGAGGTGTTATTTGTCATTCACTCCCAAAACCCTCATCCCCTCCCTCCCTCCATGGCCGCAGGTGAAAAGGAACAAGAATTCTGGCCAATATAGTATAGTATTTGTGTCATAAAATATCATGATAATTTAGATAATAACATGTAAGGGTTTATATAAAATGTTAGTGATTATACTGTAGGGAAGATATGCAATGATTGAGAGATAGACAATAATGGCCGCGTGTTCTACTTTCGATCACAAGGAGAAGAGTCACAAGCAGATCTGAGGAGGATGCAGAGAAAACTCCATACGCGCACACGCCGGGAGCATGCCAACTATTCTGCGTCCTGATATTTAAGTGTATAGAGTCCTTTAGATGAAGGAAAGCCAGAGATAGCATCGCAGAGGTGTTAAATATTAGTTATGAAAGAGGGGAATGAAGGTAATTAGTTATGTAAGATTTTGTAAGTAAAATAGTTAGTAATCTACCGATAGTCACGATTTTTCGGGAAGAAGTGTGTGAGTGATTATATCTTAAAGGGGTTTTACGACTCTGACTTAAGAATGATTCCTTCTGATTGCATCTTGCAGTAGTCAGATTGAGTTATCATCATCCAACATAACTCTCACCTTTTTATAATAATTCTAAGTTAAACGCTCAGGAGAGCACGATACATAAGAGTATACGTTCTGTGGGATGGATTGTGCATATAATAAGAAACGTCGGATACAACAGAGGTGATCAACAGTGTTGCAGAACTATCGTCTCGTTGCAAGTTAAGTTGCCCATATAAGAAACTTCTCCAGGACTATAGCAACTCTCGGTTCGATTGTTTCAGATAGAGGTAACATCTTAAGAGTAAAAGAAAAAGAATTCAACACTCACCATGACTTCTTGATACAAAGAAACCTCAAACCTGCAAACCCTTTTTCTAAGAATAAAGAAGTTCTCATAATCATTCAGTTGAAATTCGCAAGGCGAACTCCGTGATTTACGTCAATTTTGTACTAGATATATATACAAATTAAACAACATTTTTGAAAGCGGGACACAGAGAACTGCGAATTCAAACACTGTACTTCATCAAAAAATATTTACATAATCAGAAATAGACCGCGAATGAAAAACTACAGCATAAGGATTCCCTTCTTCCCTCGTGGGAAAGAAAATAAATTCTATCACTACTTAGCAATCTACATGTTTTAATCGTATTTACATAGTCAAAGAGAAATAATCTGCGAATCGAAACACGGAAGTTAAACAGTTACAGCACTCTGTATTCAGAGAGTTCAGAATAACTTTCAATTTTATTTAATAATAAATCAAATGTTTTTTAGCGAATGATAAGACACAGAATTTAAAAGAATTTTCATGCCCGTCCACTCCCAATTTAGTAAGTAATGCCTCTAAAAAACAGATACACCACTGGTACTCGAGAGAAATGCCCTCTTAGGCATCTAAGTTCTAGTTCTCATTGGATGGATCCTTTATCCGGGAGGTGTGTCCCTGACTGCTTCAGGGCAATTAGATAAGTGTTTTCGTCAAAATACAAAACTCATCCTTTTCTTATCTTGTGTTGCTACTGCAAAATCTGACTTTGACAGCCGATCTTTTGATTCGGACCAAACAATCATCAGGTGTTCCCATTTTTCGGGTCTTCAAATTGATTAATACATCGCTGAACGGACTTTAAACAAACTTCAGTTGTGCTGGTTTATGTTGTTCATTTGTCTGTTACAGACTCTGTAACGTTGGTATCCCGAGGCTGTATGTCGGACCGGACAAAAAGGGACAGCATTTACCTTTCACGACTGAGTTTAAGAAGATTGAATTCGCCATTTACTTGAACAAGTCATTTCAAAGAGAGAGTTTTTCAACTCGATAGGCCAATAAAAATTTGTTAGAAGGCTGTTTATTAGGATAGGACATCTGTCTAAAAGTTTGGCACAGAAAATAGAATGCATAACTAATTTCATAGGTTAGTGTTGTATAACAGATTTCTGTGGGAATATCATATATATATATATATATTTATATATATATAATATATTATATAATAATATGGTATTAATATAATATATGATATATATATTTATATATATATTATATATTATGATATATATATATATAATAAATAGTTAACCAATACGATCACGGATACTCTCAGCTGGTAACTTCTAAACTCTGTAATCTTATAGCGATGCTCTACTTCCATTCTTCCTTACATGTATCAAATCTCTGCTCCTTTGTTTGCATCTAAGTTGCTTACGTTCTAAGCTTTCTGATATTCTATCTTGTGCCGACAGGAAGGGATTTCCCGGAGGGGCCGCACAACCTTGAAATTTCAACGTTGATAAATCAAACTACTATAATTTACCTTCTCAAAAACACTCCTAATTTCTATTTTTTATCGTGACGGTTTCAAACGTTCCCCTTGTTGAACAACATAATACATCTGATCTGAAATAAACAAAAAATTTCTCGAACCTCATACATACAAGGTTGCTAAGAATGGCTCGAAAGAACTGGGAGTTCTGTTCAGTGTTGCGGGAATTTTTTCTTCTGCACAGCACTCAGTTATATAAGGGCCTTATTTCGCTTGTTTGAGTATGTCTCTACATTGGGGGCTCGGCTCACCTTCTATTGTGATAGTAGTTTGGAGTCTAAAGCTCAGAGACTTATTAACTGTACCATCCTATGTATTATTTTCTTTAACTTATTGACCTCTATCTCTGCGACGTGACGTGGGCGCACCCTAATCTTTTCTATAGGTATTTTACAACGGTAGAGTTCTACTAGATATTGCCATTCGCATTCACACTCCATTTTGTCGTTCGCCTTCGCAATACAAAGGTGCATGCTCTCGATGATATTTGCGTAGCATGAAATCCAGACTTCGTTCGTGTGTGCTCTTTTTCCCAGAATTATGTTTTGGAACTCCTTACAATCTTCTGTTTCCAACATTTATTTAATTTCTTCTTAAAACACGTTGCGTACACCGATGCGATTTGACGTTAGGTTTGGGATTGGGTGTCTATTTCGGTATATTTATTTTCTGCCCTCGCTTGAAAATGGGTGTGCCAGCCCTGAGTGTGGTAAACTATAAAAAAAAAAAAAAAAAAAAAAAAATATAATATATTTATACTATATATATATATATATTATATATAATATATATTATTTATTACTATATATATATACTATATATTTAAATATTATATATATTAATATTTAAATTTAATATATATAATATTATTAATATAATTAATATATTTATAATATATTATTATATATATATATATAGTATATAATATATATTAATATATATATATACTGAATATTTTTACCTATTAAAAACAATCAGGAATTTATTGAGTGTGATGCACTTGTAATAATATTTAAGAAGATTGTGCTAAGGGTATATATGGCTGGTTTGAGCATCAATTAGTATATTTTGATCCCATAGCCAGATTGGCGGTTTTTGTAAAGTGTTTTTGTTTTGCTGCATTTGTATCTAATGAACGTAGGAAATGCTCGAGTTGCGTTCATTTTTGTAGCAGCGCAAAATCGTAATAATGCTTACACGTAAGGATTTCCTTAATTCTGTAAGGTTTGTAAATTTACCGTGCTTGCTGATTTACTATCGTTCTTTATGTATAATAATTAACGCAAAAAGATGCGGCGTGGTAGTACTTTAAATCAGCTTATTAATTTCTTCCATATTAGACAACCATAATCTAAAAATAGTTGATCAATTATTGTAATATAACTAGTTATTCTTTTCTGTTTTTTCATAATCGACGAAGCACCATCAATACTGATCTCATATGTTTGTAACAAAATAATAACCTTGAATAGGGAACACTCGCAAGGGTCGATTTTGCACAATCGTGCTAAATACTAAAATAGCACAAAATTGACAAAACACAAGGTCTAAGGACGTTTTCGTCTTTGTCTACTTGCTGATAAGATAAATCTTCCAGTTTAGCACGAATTTGTGTGCATAACGAAGCTCGATTTCTTAATAGTTTACCTTTTGTTTATCAAAACAATTGATAAGCTGTTGTGATGGAGCAATATGTTTTGGAATATAAATAATAAAATAGCATTGTTATATTACAATATAATTGATTTACTTATGCTCTCAATTTTGTCGTGTTGGCAATTTAATAAGAGTGATTTTAAACCTACCACAGATTCAATCACGTCAAGCAGTCATTTCTTTGGTTCATTTTTGCGTAATGCATGTCTCTAAATTTCGACATAGTCACGGAAAATTGCAACTTACAGAATTAATTAAATTCCTTATACGTTTGGTGAGCCATTTCGATTTTCGCTGTTGACTAAACGAACGCGAACTAACTGAGCATTTCCTTATGTTTTTTCGCAAGCAAAATGCAAAACGAAAATGCTTTTAGTTATTAAGGAACAAACTGCAGTGTTTGTAACTACAGTATGACAAATAAATTGTTAATGCTATGTTAGTGATGGTTAGCATGTATCTTTTTATTAGTTTTGCTTTTCGGTATTAATCCTATGTCGTGATTAAATATAAATAAATATAAATGAAATCTTTTTTCTTTTCCCTTTCACTCTCAATTGCACTACCTACAGACGCAATGAAACACACACGCCAATCACCGCCCTCACACACCACGCCAATTACCCCACATATTTACTATAATTCCACACATAACACACGCCACCACACCGACACCTACACACACACACACTACACACCATAGTTATATATTACACCAAACCATCTCATTCATACACACCACACACACACACTCATAGCACACGGATACACACACTTTGTGATCAGATTTAATAAATTAAAAATTTTAAAAAATATATTTATAATAATTGATCAATTTTAATGCATTTCTTTATTTTGCTTTTGTTATTTTTTTTTCTCTTTCGAATTTAAAAGTTATTTATTTATTTTTATTTTATTTTTGTAACTTAATTTTCTGTTTTCATTTTTTTTATCTTGAATCGTGACATGAAGTAGAAAGTCTATTTATTTTAATTAATTAAACAATTAATTTTTATATATTATATATATATATATTAATATATAATTTATATATACTTTTTATAAATATATTATTATATTTATATAATATATTATATATATTATACTATATATTATATATATATATTTATTTATCGTAATTATTATATATATTTATATATTATAAATATATTAATATATATATATATTATATATATATATATATATATGATATATATTATATTATATATATATTATATATATATATATATATATATATATATACTATATTATTATTAACTATATATATTCACCTATATTTTGTAAAAATTCCATGATAAGTTATCTGATTATTATCTGAATTCCTCAAAACTTTATTTTTATATTATTTTTTAGTGTGTAATGAATGCCACGTTATTTTGCAGTTTGGTGGAATAATAATATAATAATAAAATAATAAATAATAATATATAATAATAATATAATATGCTTCTACTTCTCTTATTTTATTGCCAGATACTTTGAATTTAAATCTAAAAATATAGGTAATAGTTCCTCTCTTCAAAACGTTAGTTAGACCTCACTGAAATAGCAGTATAGTTTTTTGTAGTTCATACTGAAAGACATGAAAAATTCAAGAAACCACGAAAATTAATACCATGGAATGAGCATGTAAGTCATCACGACGAACACTAGCGAATTAGATATACATTTCTTTAGAAAAACAAAGATTTGAGCGAAATTTATATAAGAAGTCTTCAAATCTAAATAAATTTGAAAATATCGAATTACAAGCAATTTCTTTAGATATGGATTTTAACGATGTAACACGAAGTAATTGGCATAAACTTGTCATAAACGATTTCAAACGAATATAGCAAAGAATTTCTCACTTACGATGTAGCTAATTGAGAAGTGGAATAGTCTCTCTTACGAAATAGTGAACAGCGGACACATCGATTTATTCAAGATTTTTTTAAAAGTTAGATAAACACTTTAAGGAAATTGGTCCTTGAACTTTAATTCAAACCGATCTTACTTTATTAAAACGATAGAATTAGACCTAACCTAGATAAGGTAAAATCAAACGAACTATTGAGATCATTTGGTAAATGTTAAAAGTACATCTTAAAAAGAATTCGGGCGCCGAACTTATATTGAACAGTTTTAATGTTTACCGCTTTTTTTTTTTTTTTTTTTATACAGTTAACACCACCGCTCACGGGCCGAGCCCTGATCTAGGAGGGGGTGCCCAATTAAAAATTAAAGAGGGTTAGAGGGTTAGTTCTAACGTTCTAGTCGGTAGTTGTATTGATTAACACACTATATACATTATTTGTAATAACAACTTTGATGTTCACCGCTTAGAGGGTTAATTCTAACGTTCTAAGCCGTTGACATCATCGATAACACTATCATAACATTTTGTAATAACAGTTTTGATGTTCACCGCTTAGAGGGTTATTTCTAACGTTCTAAGCCTAATTGAGATAAGCGGTGACCTCATCGATCACACTATCAGCTATAATTGTAATTTATAACAGTTTTATGATTTGTTCACACGCTTAGAGGATAAGTAATAAAGTTCCAAAGCGGTGCCTTCTTTCTTCAGACTAACTGATGGACTATAAACTCTTGTCTCCTTTCTTACTTTCATCTGTCTTCTTGGACTTCGTTCTCTCTTCTTTCTTCTTTCTTCTTCTCTCTTCTTTTTCGTTTTCCGCATAGAACATATCTGCTCTAAGACGCTGATCTAATCGATCACACCGAGCAGGAAAATAATTCCATTCAACACTTGTAGTGCTATGCTGTTTGAGGCTTAGAAACAGAAACTATTCTGAGTGAGCAAACTCATAGTCACATTGACAGTGGACACAGAAAAAAAAGGATGATGTTGATGTTTTGAAGTGTAGCATATACCTAACCTATGTTAAACAAAGTGGTAACATCCAACACAATAAAATAAACAAAATACCTTAAATACTATGATGTTTTGTTGCTTAGAAGCAGATCTTCTTCTAAGTGAGCAGACTCATATGTTACATAGAAAAAGGTACCTCGCTTATCTTATTTCAAAAAATACATAGCAGGTTTGTTTACAAAGTAGACACATCCAACACAAATTAAATAAACAAAAATACTAAACAGACTAGGCTTGAGTGGACTGTAAAGTCTTTGCTAGTCGGTGTTCTGTAGTTCTGTAGTTCTTCTTCTATTAAACACTTCAAAGATTGTAGATTGATCAAAATATAGTAGATGAAATTTAACACTGATAAATATAAGGTTATATATACATTTTGGGAGTAGGAACAAGGAATGTTATTACATAACAGACGATTCAGTTGTTATTATTATCAGTGAGGAAAAGGATCTAGGAATTAATTAATAAAGATTTAGAGTTTACAAAACAATGTTCTGAAGCTGTTAAAAAGTTAAAAAGATCCAGGTTTTATTGCAGAAACTTCGAATATAAATCTAAAAATATAATAGTTCCTCTCTATAAATTGTTAGTTAGGCCTCATCTGGAACACGCAGTACAGTTATGGAAGAGTCCATAGCTCACAAAGGACATAGAAAAAAAATTGAAAGAATTAAATGAAGGGCTGCTAAATTAATACTGTAATTGTGAGGTAAGTCAAACGGGCAACGCCTACGAGAACTCATTCTTTAGAAACAAGAAGATTGAGGGAGATTAATAGAAGTTTTCAAAATATTAAATATATTTGACAATTTACATTACTGGGAATTCTTTAGATACGATTTTAATAATGTAACACGAAATAATGGACATAATCTTTCTCATAAATGATTTCAAACCAATATAGCAAATAATTTATTCACTTACGATGTAATTGATAAGGGGAATGGTCTTTCCCATGAAATATTGAACAGCGACAACATCGATTCATTCAAGAAAAAGTTAAATTTACATTTTAAAGAAGTTGATAATTGAACTTTAATTAAGCTCGATTTTTACTTTATTAAAACACTAGAATTAGTGAACTAAGTATAAAATTATAAAGTAAGTATAAAACTAGAACTAGTGCAATTCTACTCTATTTTTACTTTATTAAAACGCTAGAATTAGTGAATTAAATACGAGGTCCCATCTAAAAGTTCGGGGAATTTGAACAGCCGGCTCGAACTGGATGTATAGAATGCCCTTCTGTCGCTAGATGTGGCGAGCATTATGCTTTGTGAATTAGTGTGCCAACAACCACGCAGCTGAAAACTTTTTTTTAAGGGTATGTTTCATTGGTTTGGCGTTTTTTTTTCAACCGATATGACGGATTTTAACAAGAAAAGAATTCTGATTAAATTTTGTTTCAAACTGCTGCAGAAGCCCATCGTATTCTACAGGAAGCCTTCGGAGATAATGCCATAAGCAAAAGCAAAACCTATTTATGGTACAAACGCTTCAAGGATGAATAAACAGCTGTCGATGACGATGAGCGTTCTGGAAGACCGTCAGCAAAGTAAACGCCGGAAGCCATTGCAAGACTGAGTGAGGCAACCCTTGCAGATCATATAGGCGAACTATCGACGAGGTTTGTGAGATAGTAAGACAGTCATACGGGACTGTTCAACGCATTTTGTATGACTCTTTGAATATGAGACGCATTTCTACGAAATTGTGTCAAGACTGCCGAGCAACGAACTAAGGTCGATAGCGTTTCAGTCTGTACTGAACTCAAACAGCAAGTCAGATTTAACCCCAACTTCATCTCCAACATCATGTGGTGATGAATCATGGTTTACGGTTATGATCTTGAGACTAAGTTGCAGTCTCCACAGTGGAAGTTGCATAATTCACCGCGGCCGAAAAAAGCTATTCAAGTTCGTAGCAATGTCAGGTCCATGTTGATAGTTTTTTTTTCGATATTCACGGGAGGGTTCACAAGGAATTCTTACCTCCTGGTCAAACCGTCAATAGAAAGTTTTACTGTGAGGTTTTGAAGCTGCTGAGGGAGAGCATTCGGCACAAACGTCTAGACGTTTAAACAATTGGTTTCTCCACATGACAACACGCCCGCTCACACATCACTCACTGTTCGACAATTCCTGAGTTCCAAAAACATTACAGTGATTTCACACATTCCCCCTATTCGCTTGACCTTTTCCTATTTTAAAAATGAAATTATGGATGAAAAGGCGTCGTTTTAACTTCATTGAAAAGATCCAGACAATCGCAGGAGATTCTCAACACACACTTGTAGAACTTCCAGAGATGCATGGAATCTTGGTGAAAACGCTGGAATCGCTGTATAAAAGCTCAGTGGAACTACTTCGAAAGAGACGGTGGAAACTAGGAGGTACGGTAAGGTACTTTTGTTGTACAGTCAAATTCCCCTAACATTTGAGTAGCCCCTCGTATAGTAAAATCAAACAGATTTGTTCTAAGACAGTGGACACATACAACACAATAAATAATTCATATACCCCAAAAAATATTAAATACTTAGCATGCTAGCCCTAAGTGGACTATAAAGTCTTCTCTAATCGGTGTTCCGTAGTTCTTATTTTTCTTCTCCTCCTCCTCCTCCGAGATAGAGAAAGAGAGAGGTACAAGGCACTCTCAAAGACTGTCCCGCCTCAAGCTCATTCATGCTTATACGTCATAAAAAGAAAATACAGTACATATTTTTAAAAATATTTAAACCTACAGTCATTATTATTATTATTATTATTATTATTATTATTATTATTATTATTATTATTATTATTATTATTATTATTATTATTATTATTATTATTTTGTGAAGCTTTTTTCTTTATTTTTTTTAACTATATCTAGTGTTTAAACATCCTGCGTTATATATTTAGTACATTTATTAAATAAATACATTAATTATTATTATTATTATTATTATTATTATTATTATTATTATTATTATTATTATTATTATTATTATTATTATTATTATTGCTGATGAACTTTTTTTTTTATTTATTTTTTTTAACTATGTTTCATTTTTAAACATCTTGCGTTGAATATTTAGAATATTTATTAAATAAATACATTAATTAACATTCTGAAATCAAAATTCATCGCATCATGATTTCACTTCGCCTTGATAAATGCAATCAGTGCTGACGTCACCTATTGATGACATCACTAAAAATTGATTCCGAATTAAATGACGTCACCATCAAGATTCCAAATTGTGACGTCATATTCTGGTTATATTCCGGTTTGGAATTTAAAAGGAGGATAAAATTTAAGGAGATAAAATTGAAATTCAAAACTGGACTCTTCGGTCGGGATGAATCAGAATATTGTAATTCGTGATTTATACCCGTATACCAAGAGGCTCTTCCAGGCTCCCCCATTCCCCAAACCCACGTACCCATGTGACCTTCTACCCACCCTATTAAACTCTAAAATCTTTACTTCCTATTTTTTTTATATTATTTCTTGTTCATCTTATTTTCAATATATATATATATATATATATATATATATATATATTAATATATAAATATATATTATATATATATATCACTATATAATATATATATATATATATATATATATATATATATTATAATCAATTTGCTTCTTGAGGAACTATGTCTCTTCTATGATGATGTGGGAATTTGAATATATATATAGTAGACTGATATTAGAATATATTAATATATATTATATATTTATATATATATATATTATAATAGTATATATACTAGTATATATATATATAGTAGTGATGTGCCGAGTCCGGGTCCAGAACTCGGATAAGTGGCTACTTTTAACTGACTCGAACTTGGTCTAATTCAACTGAGTCCATGGCCTAATTCAACAATAAGTAACGTGTGACCTATTTTTTTTTTTCAATCATGTACTTGCATACCTTTATAAATTTAACGTGTGCACATGACTGAAGAGGGCAACGGCATGTCTAACTAATTTAACTGAAGCAACGATCCTATTCTACAACACATACAGGCTGCTGTAAGTTTCAAAATTTTAACAAACTTTTTTCTGCTTTGTCATTAGAGATAGCTTTCATGAAAATGTTTTAACTACCAGTTACGTACCAGCTCACCATTGCATATAGGTGTATATTATGAAAGGATATCAAATAAATAAAAAAATTTTTTAAAGAATATAAAAATGAAAATATTCAGAAAATGCTCGAGCAAAAATATTTTGTAAACTAAGTCACTGAATAATTGAAACAATTTGCTGTAATATTTCTCTGACAACCAAAAATAGTAAGACAATTAAAATAATATGTGTTTGAATAAGTCTTGTTGAACAATTATAACATGCATTTGGTTGGAGTTTTCTTGAAAAGGTGATTCATTGCAAATAAACTACAAAGCTTAAGTTTAGTCAGTTGAATTTGTTGACGATATTTCTTCGATGACGAAAATAGTAGGGCAACCAATAAAAATATTGCTTTAGAATAAGTGTTTTCAGCAATTATAGCTTGCATTTGAGTGGAGTTTCCTCGAAATTAAGCACACACTATACCAATCTTGAATCAGTCTCAGAGGCTTCACAGATGATGAAAAGACCTTTACCCTTATTGAAAGTGTATTTCGATAAGTTGCAATTCTTTTCTATTAATATATAAAATTGTCTTTCAATACTTTTAAGGATCAAGTATGTATAATAGAAGAATCCTCTTCTGCAACATCTACATCAGCACTGTTATTTCCACATGTTCTGAAATCCAAATGGAATATATTCAGTAATTAATACGCTAATTTTATAATTCAAATAATGAGTTAATATACTTTTTTTTATTATTATTATTGATAGAAAGAAATGATAAAAATAGCATTTTTGGTGGTGGGTTTTATTTAAATGTTCAAAAGAACTGTATATTGCATATTATGTTATATATACAGTAAGTACTATAAGATGACAGTTTTATTTGAGATGAAAATTCATTAACGTTCAAATACAACCCATGAATCCATCCTTTTTTTTAAACATTTTTTTAACATTTGTAATTCTGACGTTACAGTTAAGAGTATGAAAGAGATGGATTTTCTCTTAAAATTTCTGTTGAAGTATTATGGTTATGTATTGCTTTTTAGACATGCCTCTAAACTGTTATCAAAATAAACATTTGAAGTAACTGTAAATTAGGGATAACAAGAACTATTTGAGACGAGGTTAAGTCTTCGTAGATTTTTTAAACCTACCTATACAAGATAAATCATTGTAAAGGAAAAAAATCATTGATATAATATATAATAAAATGATATCGTTAGATGATAATATTTTTGACAATCTTGCAAATACAGTGTGTTTATACTAATATATTTTCTTTTTTTATTAATGAAATTGTAAGCTTCAGCTTTTAATAAATCCACTCTTTTACAGCAGAAAGCTCCAACAACCAATCTAATTTCGTAGTATTATGACTTTCTTAGTGATCAAGGATTGTGCATTGATCTCCCAGAGTCAAAATTAAATCTATTCTTGACCACTCGATAGTTTTATTAAGATGCAGTAAAATTCCTCTATCTGATGGCCAATTCTTATTTTCGAAATATTTTATGGGTACCATAGGTTTCTCTGCTTCACTTTTAATACATTTAACATTTAGATTTCAAGCTAACTACAGCTATTAGTCAAAATATAATACAAAACTTATTTGTGAAGCTATGTATTTGAATTCCTTCTCATGCATGGTTACATACATAAGAAGGAATTCACATGCATGTCTACATGAGTGGGGGTCATTATGTAGGCATTTTGTGAAGGCGACACAATTGGTTTTGTTAGCTAAAAATATTAATTCACAGGTCTGATTATTTCATTAGTGAATATAAAACTTCCTGAATCCTAAATTTGTTTAAGCAGAAACCTTAAGATTTAGATCAGAAGCCCAAAGTACACAATCAACTGCATAGGGAAATAAAATGTCGTATTAGTGAAATATCGTATTAGAAAAAAGGAATTAGGATGTTACCTTGAGGGACTCCACATTCCATTTCAATAGTTCTGGTGTTTCTGGTGTGTGTAATTTGATTTAATTGTACCTGTATTTTTCTAGTTTGCTAATTGAAAGAATTAGAATGGGAGCTAATTTTATTTAATTCATGCTATGTTTATTATTTCATTATTAAATATATTTTCAGTTAAATGATATTTTACACACACACCTAAATTCGCATTTCCCTTTGTAAATTTTCTTCTTTTTCTTTTTCTTTTTCTTCTTCTTCTTCTTCTTCTTCTTCTTCTTCTTCTTCTTCTTCTCCCTTTTCTTCTTCTTCTTCTTCTTCTTCTTCTTCTTCTTCTTCTTCTTCTTCTTCTTCTTTTCTTTTTTCTTCTTCTTCTTCTTCTTCATATATATATATATTATATATATATATATATATATATATATAATATTTATATTCTATATTATTTATTATTATAATCTATATAATATTATATATATAATATATCTATATTAGTATATCTATATTCTAAATATTTATATATTTATATATTATATTATTATCTTATATTTTATATATATTATATTGTTATATAATATATACTATTTATCGTTAAAGATCTTTCATCTAAGTTTTAGATATAAATATATTTTTTTTTTTGAATATTTTTATTTTTCAGTTTTTCTCGTTACCTATTTAGCCTTGTACGAAAAATATTGGATCTTTTCGGGAAGTTATTAATACGAGTTTTCAGCCTATCTTGTTCACTTTCAAACAACTGTCTTTCTTCTCGTTTTATGTTTTCTTTTTTTTAACTCATGACGATTTTCTCATCATCATTCCTCTCCTCCTTCTCTCTCTCTCTCCTCATCCTTTTACGTTGTGTTGATAGACCCAGATTTCATCTCCTTAAGACTCTAACATCATCAAATACGAGTATGCGGAATGACCCATCATTTGACATAATTATTAAATTTTGTTTTATTATCTTTTGTTGATTCTTTGAATATTTCGACATTTGTTTATGGTGTTGTAGTGATCATTATTGTCATTTTATTGTAAAAATTAATCAATGTTTTGATATTCCTTTGTTATTGGTTAAGTTTTTGAAATTTAAATTTTGTGGTAATTTTTTGGGTTATATGTGGTCGTAGAAGATGCACAAAGCTATCAAAGCACAAAAGAAGTTTGTATGTATGACCTTCACTCAAAGGTTTGCCGATATAAAGACATTTTGTATTTTATTATCTACCGGAACTGTATTTGAATTTACAGTTAATATATATATATATTAACTAATATATATATATATATATATATATTATATATAATATATATATATTAATATATATATTATATATATTTATATATATATACTATATACATATGTATGTGTGTGTTTATGTGCACTTTCAATCTGAATTTACCGTATAACCATCAGATAAAAAGGAAAAGATAAAGGAAGAGAAAAAGAAAAGTGATGGACTTTATAGTCAAATAATTGTTTACATTAAAATTTGATTCTATCATGCATTGTTCTTTGATGATATATTATATAGTACTATATATATCTTATTATATATATTATTTATATATATATATATATCTATATATATAATATATATATATAATATATATATATATATACTAGTACTATATTATGATTGGATTTTTAGTTCTACGTTGGGATGACTCACTCAGCTGTGGAAATTTTAGTCCTAAAAACTAATCCTTATTTTATTTATATTTTATCATGTATACATAAAAGCATTTGTCAAGTTCTTTCTTCGAGGAAATTCTTTCTTAGTATTTTCTTAGGGATTAAATATCTATAAAGTAGTATTCGTGGTTCCATGTCCCTTCTTCATTGCTCACATTGTAACAACGGATTTCCATATAGCTGTTTCAAGTCTCTTTTGCCTTCTAGTACTGATTTAGGGCTTAGAACAGTTATCACAAGGTAGGTTATAGGAATAAAATTAATGTCTATATTTTGGAATTTATTTTCTTTCAGTCTTAGAATTTCCCTGAATAAACTTGCATCCTTGTGCAATTTAACTTTTTATATTCTCATATATATACTATTATTATATATAAATATATATAATATATTTATATATATATAATTATATATAATATAGTATAATATATATATTATATATATTATATATATATATAATTATATACTATATATTAATATTATTGCTATATATATATATATATTTTATACGATACAAATCTGTTGTAATATTGTTATTATAACGTAAATGTGTAATAATAGCTGTTTAGGGAACGAAATAATGGAACCCTCTTTATCAATAAAAATCCTTGTTAACGACGACGAGATTTGTGGACAATTTTCATCAGGGTTCTTCTTGGTTCTCGTAGTTCAGCGCATCGACTAATGGTACACATTCGTCTTATTTCTCAAAACTCACAAGATTAGATAAATTTCTCTCTCTCTCTCTCTCTCTCTTCCTCTCTCTCTCTCTCTCTATTATCTATATATATATATATATACTATATATATATATAATAGTATATATATAATTATAATATCTACTATATAATATATATATATATATATATATATATTATATATATTATAATTTATTATATATAATAATATATATATATATATATATATATCGATACTCTGACTCAAACAGTAATCATTGGCTTTCGTGTTAACAATCCCGAGTTCGAATCCCTCGTACATATCCTATATAGGTAGCAACTTCCTAGACCTAGAGAGCCCCTCCAAGAATAGGGCAATGCCCATGAGGAGCAAAGTTTTTTTGTTTTTAAATAATAATAATAATAAATCAATAATATATATAATATATAATTAATAATAATAAATATAATAATGTATTGGTTGATGAAACTTACACATGCCTTTTTAACTTTGCAATTATTGATGTAGATGACTCATATGATACTTTTGTGTTGATTTAGATGCGTAATTTTACTATTTTGTGTTGACTACCTTTTTATTTGCAATTTATATTTAGAATTTTATGTAATTATTATTATTATTATTATTATTATTATTATTATTATTATTATTATTATTATTATTATTATTATTATTATTATTATTAATTATATGATTAACATTTATTTATTTATTTATCATATATTTATTTATTTTTCAGATACGTTAATATTTTCGTTTGTCGCTAACGTTTATAGAACGTCAGATATTTAACATGTCGAAGTAAGAGTGTTTTTTTTTATTTTATTTATAATGCATTTATTTTTCTAAAATTCTTCAGACCACGTTGACTCAATTTCGAAAGCTTAAATGGGACATTTCACTTGGTTATTAGAGCTAGGTAAATTCTTACTAAATAAACCATAGTCTAATCAGAAATAGGCTAACTAGTTTTTTTGTTTCTATCGAAGACCGTACTCATATACCATACATGTAAAATATTTTCGAAACATACTCTCGCTGGCGATTTTAGTGGATGTGCTATTATAAATAGATTATATAACATATATATATATATATATATATTATAATAATATATTATATATATATCTTCTATATATATCATATATTATATATTCATTATATATATATATAATATATATATTATATATATATATATATATAATGTTAATCTAAAATTTCCAACTAGTAATACTTAACACGAACAAGACGGTTTAATTTTTGTATTTTCTCTGTAATTTACGTGCTTGGACGATTTTTTCTAATTTACGGTAAGTACCATACACAATGTATACGGTCATCCTTGATTTTGTAATGTGAGTCGGTAATCCACAAAACGGAAATTACTTCATTTTTACTGGTATTTCACCCGGATTTAATGTAACTTTATTGTTTTTATCTTATATTTTTTGTTTATTTTATAATATATATATATATATATATTATTATTATATATATATATAGTTATACTATATATATATATTATATATATACTATATAGTATATATATATATATATATATGGGTATACTTAAGTTTCTTTCTGACCTATCGATATTTAATTTTTAAAATCGATTTTCGATATATGTGTATCGATTATACCCAAGATACCGAGACATCTAAGATTATTCATAGAAACATATATATATATATATATTATATATATATATATATAATTATAACTATATATATATATATATTATTATATATATATATATATAATATATATCATATTATATATATATAATAATATATAATATATATTATTATTTATATTAATATTTTATTTTATTTTTTTTTTAATATTTTAATATATAGATTTTTAAATATTTTTTTAAATAAAATATTCACACATTATTTGGAACCTTTTAAAAGGAAAATTCTTTATAATAATAAGCTAGCCGCCCATTTTTTTTTAAATTCTAAAGGTAATTTTGTATTCTTATTTTTGTGAAAGGAATTTGAAAGATTTATTCGAACTGTTTACAAATTTTTTACAGCTTTAGCAAATCTTTAATCACAGACATCACATTATCTACACAACTTTCTACATATAAATTAAAAGTTTTGTTGCGAAAAGTGGAAGAAACTGAAATTAAGAAGAAACCAGTCAGTAGTGAGTATTATTCAGTAATGCTTAAATATTAGTTTTTTTACTTAAAAACTATATATATATATATATATATATATAATATATACTATATATAAATACTATATATTATATATATATTTCTATTACTTATATATAATATATATCTATATATTATATATATATTTATTATATATACTTTATAAAGTACATATGGCCCGCCTCTAGAAGAGCCACAATTCCATCTCTCAAAACTACTATAGCTACGGGAAAGGAATACATTTTGGAATCCTGGTAAATTTTTGGTGTTAGGAAAAAATGTAAAAAAAAAAAATAAACATAAACTTGGCTTTTTTGGGGAGGAGCTGATGCCGCGGCGGGGGGACATAGTAGTATTCACAACGCAATGTTAGGGGGCTCTGAGCGACTGTGTAAACGGGCGAACACAGGGCGGGAGACGTTTTTCCATACCCCGTAGGGCGGGCGGAGAGGAACCCCCGCGACACCAAATAACAGGAGCGGGGGTTCCGAACCCTCCACACGCGAAGGGGGGGAATAGTCCAACCCCGTAGTTCCCCGCGGAAGGCCGAGATGACCCCGAATCCTGCCATCGTAGCGGTAATGCCCTTGGGGGGGTATTCTTTTTAGTTAAAAAAAAAAAAAAAAAAAATTTACTAGAAAGTCTTTATTTTCAACGAGTAATGTAAAAAGTCTCTATAAATTTAGGCCTTTCATAAGAACTCCATATTACTATAAATTAATTAAACAATAATATTCTTTTTTTTATTTTAACATTTTGGC
>JABUQX010089814.1:0-7500 GCA_015478945.1 Trachelipus rathkii
ATATTTATATGATCGACTTATAAATATAAATAAAGTCTATCATCTATACTACTTGTAACACCATCTATATATATATACTTCTCACTTAGTTATGATACGTCAAGGAAGTGATGTATACTATAGCGTTATAGTAGCTAGGATCCATCAGCCATGATACTCATTGATTATATATATAATATATATACTCAGTATATATACTGATCTGTGATCTATGCTTAGCATCTTATTTCTTATATTACTTCAGTTTTTTGCTACTTATATAACAACGCTAATCTAACTTATATTATAACTATAGGAGGAAGTAATTATAAATATATATAAACATATTGAGAGCATGGTGGGTGCATTAAGCAGAATTGTGGAACTATGGCGATGCGCGACCATAGCTATAAGCACAGGGATCCCATTTTCAAACCAAAATTGCGGGACATCTGCCACCCTATGAACCGGAGGAATGTGCCTGTTGAATATACACCACGTCCAGCTTTAATTCCGTAAGTTCCGCAAGATTATTATATTATATACTATATTTACAATTACCTTTAACTTCCAGATCACCTATATAATTATATTAATAATATAACTCACTACTAATTATATCTACATTAAATTCTACCTATATATCTTATAAATTACACTCATTCTAATACTATATCTGCTATATAGAAATGTAAGAGAATAGAACATTTGAACTATGCCGATGATGTATGTTGTCAAAAAGGAGACAAGGTATGAGATAGAAATTAAACTTAACTGTAAAATATAGTATAGCAGGTTTAGTACCTATTTTATATTAATAATATCTCTATCTGAAGTGGAGAGGTATATATATGTGATTAAATACGTCATAATTATATATAATATGAGGAATAATGAATATTAATAAACTTCTTTTATATAAATACGTAAAATTATTGATAAATTATTTAATAATATTTAATTATCAAATAATAAATTTTTTGTAATACTTATTACAATTATAATCTCTACTTTATTATAAATTATTATAATATTAATTTAAATATAAATTATTAATATATTATATATAATATATACTTATATTATTTTATATAATATTATTAATTATTATAATTAATTATTATATATATATATATATAATTATATAATAATTTAAATTAATATATTAATTATTATTTTTATATTATTATATAATTTTATATATATATATAATAATTATATATTATTATTATATTAATATAATAATTATTATCTAATTTTAACTTATTCTCTACTACTAATTCCCTGTGTAGGAATATCTACGTGAAAAGAGATCCAATCACAATCTTACATTTGCAGTCTGGGTAGAGAGGTTATTTAGGAAGTGATATTCTTCTTGCTACATCATATTCTGCTTGACGTATAATGAGGAGAGATATTTTTAGCATTTCTTAATATTACGAAATCAGTATGCAGGCTATTAATAATAATTAATGTAAAAGTTACCACTTATCAATGATTTAAAATTATTATAGCAGAGCGAGAATTACCTATCTATAATACATTTTTTCCTTTAAATAGGTTCCTTTCATATCACTCTTTACAGGTTTTTTTTTTACGACGATTTACCATTAGCCAATTATTATCTTGTCCATCCTTGCGCCGTAATTTTTTATCTGTTTTATTTGTACATAAAGATTCTAACATTTCATTACTTAAATGCAATCGGCTAGATTCGTAGCGTATTTTTAATCAGCCTAATTCGAGGAGTCGACACCATTACCATATTAATATCCTGGAGATATGTGTCTATAGACCTTGTGTCCTAGCCGCTTTTTTTAGACTGAGATGTATTAACCTCCTGAATTATAAACAAAATGGGCAAGTTAGCATTTCGGAAACATTCGCATTAAAAGCAAAAAACTTATATCCACAGTCACCTTAAAACATACCCGCTCTGCAATTCTTCGAACCCCTGAAGACTCTTTCCCTTTCCAATGTGTCTATATATGTAATTATGGATATAACGTAGGAACTTTCCTCCTTATTATTGTATCTATTAGCAACATCACACTGACTTCTACCAACGATATGTGTAAATGGAGTATTTGGTTACCAGTATTCAATAGCAGTCTTTATTATGATGAAAAATAGGGACGTAAATCGACTCAATTGGGGTCTTACAAGCGGAAAGTTAAGTGGAGAACAAATAGGAAATGTTTATAAGAACTCTGCAATCTTTAGGAAGAAATTGAAACTACTCGTTAAGCAAAGAGGCTTTTAGCTATTGATAACCCGAGACATACTGATTAGATTGACCTAAATATGCTAGTATAAATCAATAGGCAATACCCAAAGGGTCTTGTAAACAACTCATCAAGGATCATCATACGCACAATGTAATGAATTGTGGAAAAGTTTGCTTTTGAAGATGCTATATGATCGTCAAAAGTAGGCATGTAGTGAAATAACAAACTATAAATAATTGCTAACATTGTGGTTATGTTTCACCTCCTCTTCTGAAGGTTTATCTTATCTGTAAGACGAACACACTTAACGCTGACCATGAATAGGATTGAAACTGGAAATGTGTTTTAAATCCGTGTTAAATTTTTACAGTACGGTCAAGATCCTTAAAGAACCACGTTCCATTACTCCCCATTTGGTTAATTGTGCGTAATATCAGGTCTGTGAACATAATCGACTTAATATGAATTTGTTATTAAAGTATCTATACATCCAAGAGAGACTACTTGTATAGACCCTTATGCTTTAAATAGCAAATCCTTTCAAATGTGATATTCGAGTACCATCACGTTTCTGCAAATAGTGTAAACTGGCTGTTACCCAATATTCCAAGGTTTTTTACAAAATCAATTCTTCTATAAATCATGAGTGCAGAACCCTGGGATGGTCATATTCTCTATACTGGCATCAAAAATTATTTAACTTAATCCTGCTTCAAACATTTCTCGTTCGAGAGTTATAGGGTTCAATATTTCTTTATTAAAGTCAGATATTTTATTTTCAGGATGTAGATCCATAGAGGCCGAGGAAGGTAGCGTTAAATAGAAATGATCTTCTGTAGTCATGATTATTGTTTCTCAATTTCACATGCACTTATTCACGAGTTAGACTTTTTATTTACTGGAGCTTCTGTCGTATAAATGTACTTTATAAGCTTCTATTCGAGTCAGCAAGTTCATCGTGACTGGATAAGAGTTTCGCCTTTGACATCTCTTATGTAACCCTTATAGTTCTAAGTTGAGGATAATTCAAAGGTATATGATGCACACTAGGAAAACTTATAACTCTGATATCTTTAGGAAAATGCATCACTCTTAGTAACTTTGCTTTAGTGTTTCCAACATATACTGGGTTCTACAAATCAGCGTAAACATATGCTACGCAGGATCATGTAACATCTTTTAGGATCACATACAAAATGTAATGAGTACGGTGTTGGCCATTTTGCCTACAAGCCTATCTATATACTCTTCCATAGTGGGAATATAACGTTTGAATTCATTTAAAGATGATGGGATATCTTAATTCTCAATATTGTGTTCTCGTTGCTGCAATGGCAATGATCTCTACGAAAACCAATCTGAAGTCTGGAAAAAAATAAACTTCCATCTTTTAAGTTTACTTGAGCTTGGGACTTTAAAGTGATTAACATATTTTCTTCGTTGACTGCTTTATTAATTAGAAATACTAAATCTTTACAAATACGGCTTGATACGAAATTGTTTGTTTAAGTCTATAAACACATCGGTAGAAGATTTATAGAGACCAAGGTTTATAAATATCTTTCAAAGAAAATATTCTCTATCGGCTCTGCTTGACAACCCTCATATCTGTGTTAATTTATTAATCGTTTTTAAACCATTCTCAACACATCTAAATATTAACAAAACCCTGCATGTGATCAAAGCATATTCCCGATATGCCGCATCCTGATAACCATTTCGCATAACCCCTACTTTCATACCTTCTTTTGGGCTTTTTTTAGGGTTCAATAACCTCTTAGTAAAGTCTGATATTTTATTTTCAGGATTATAGTCCGAACTAAAGTAAGATGAAGGTTACGTTAAATAATTGATCTCTATTCACAATACTCACAAACTAAATTCGTTTAATTGTTTTCTTAATTTCATTATAATTCTATATAGCTATTATAGTTCAAAGTGTACCCCACTCATTTGACAAGATACTGTTTATTTTTACCTTTTCCTTTTATAGCTATTTTATTTTTTTCTATTTTACATTCGTGAACTTTTAGGATCAAACCGTATTTCCTGTATTTCTTGTTCCTTTTACCCATTCTTTTTAATTTTTTCAACCATATGCTACTCAAGATAGTATATTTTTAACCTGTCTCTCGGGATTTCTCTGATGAGGTATCTACTTTAAAAAACTTCTCTTGACCATCAAGCTTCGTACCCCTTTTCTGAATTTTTCATCAGTCTTGAGAAACTCTCATATATACTCCTACTTTAATACTGTGTTTATCCTTTTATTTTTAACCCTCCCTTGTTACTAGATAACTCAAGAAGGTTTTGCCTTCACATCTCTAACCAGGAGTTTCTTAAGTGTTCCATGATAAGACCTATTATAGGAGTAAGCCAGGTCTTGTAGTATCTCGAAATATTTAAATGTATTCATCTTAAGTGAAATACCTATGCATTCTTTCTTTATAGTTCTTTGTACTCTTTTCAACTATTTAAAAATTATTTAACCGAAGACCGTATTAATTCTGCCCTCATCAACTCCGATGAACTATTTCTTGAAAACTTGAAACTCTTTTACCAAAAATTATGTAACCCTAATCATGTCCACATCATTGAGGAATCTGCCAATCTCATTATAATTTCACTTCAGCCTGCAGCAACAGTTTTTGACTTTTTATCCTTTTTAAAGCCTTTAACCAGACAGTTCTGGAAAAGAAAATGTAATTCGCTTTTCATGTACTGATACTTCACAACGTAAGATTTACTATGTATCGACTTCAGCAAGTCTAGTTAGCCGAAAACATATCTAAATGGGTGGCTAGGTTTTTAGTTTTGGAAATTTTTTTCGTATAAGGTTTATGGAGGGTAAAAGCATCTTGACCCTCTAAGTATTTTTAATTCTCTTTTTATTAAATATGAGGAAGAATTATGATATTTTCTGGAAAAGCCACCGTAACTGTAAAGTTGTTTTACATGAAAGTAATATTATTCTCTATTACTTAGCTTCCATGACTCACAATGATATTAACAATAAATGAACATATTTAATTTAATACTGAAAGGGGATATAAAAACCGAATGCCTATATGAAATATTTTATTTTTAATTACAAAATAATATTAAAACCTTATGGCTATATGCTAATTTCAAACTACAAACAGAACAACCTAAAAAAAAACATAGTTAATACATACAGAGAGATAACATAGTTTATATGAATTATTTTTAAATTACAAACAATACAATGCTGTAGAGAGTACAATAACAATTAGGATTATCCATTATTGAAACGATGTATTCTGTTTTTTTACTGAATCTACATGTGCCTAAACGGGATGTGTTTCTATTTTAGCGGTCTTTAATGCGTATCCGATGCGAAAAGAAGGACCGGAAGGACTCGCATATGGTCTAGGGGACAATGGAATATTATCCAAATCCTGACAATCTTTGTTTATTCTGGTTTAAAGTTCTCGGAAAATTAATAGTCTGAAGTTCATGTTTTGATACCTGCCTTCATCCCTGTTACGGATTCCTTCTTCTAATCAATGCGAAACGATCAGGATATTAATCAACAATAATTCGAGCCATCGAACTGTTTTCTCCGTCAATAATGATTTGACGATATCGTTCCACATGAAATCTGGTCTTTTTAAAATATTATATATAAGCTAAACGGAGTTTTTTAACTCTCCATTGGTAAGCTTTCCCCTCCAGTACATGTTTAAAATTATCTTCTCTTTTCACTTCAATCTTAGGATCTGATGCTAGAGTTGAATCTTCCTTAGGTGAATTACCTAATAAAGCTTTTAGATATACTAATTTTTGTAAAGCGTTTTGATATAGGATTCTTTTTTCATGAATGTTAACATCTGAGTTTAATATTTGACACAATTCCTTCTCGTAATTATTTATCTGCTCAACTTTCGATCATATAAACTCAAAGGTTGCTGTTGCAGCAACTGTTGATAAAGGTAATACATAGGTTGAGGCTATTGGAGGGTTGATAAGAGGTTGTTGTAACGAGGGTGGTGCTGTTAAATTGTTGTTGTTGTTGAGGTAGAGCAACCTGTATTATATTTCATCTTCTCAAAATTAATCGCTTTAGGGTAAAACCACCACCCTCTTCTACGTATTGAGGGCAAGCCCCTTGGTTACAAGGGGATACGGGCTGAAAAAGTTAAAGGTAGGAACACGAACTCCCACGCTTTCTGTAAATAGTTCTTTTTATTTGTAAGTTTTTCCTTACGTTAACTTCCGTTTTTTAAATGATGTTCCTATGACGACAGCAAACTTTACCGTTCTGAGGTCTGTTTTAAAGGAACATTTTCCCTTTCATGAGATTTTTAGACATCTTCGTCCTGTTCATTGAACAAAATTTTCAAATCTTCAAGATCAGCTTACGTTTTTCTGAAGTTTTTTCAGTTTTTTTAATTGGTTCTCATATGAGGTAAATAATTTGCTACTAGAGTACCCATTTGTTCAAGGTATGTATAAAGGGCCGTCTCACTTTCGTTTAGGTAGAGCATTATTGTAGCGCGCAACACTGTTGTGTGTTCTTAGGGTGAATCGCAGAGTAATAACCTGAGGTATAGATGTAACTCTTTCATATACTTTTAGGAACTTTTTACGTTTGAGTAGTGATCATTTGTATGGCACAATATTGACTTGGTTCATATCTCTTGTTTGCCCGAACAAGTAAATACTGGTGTGTTTTAAAAGACACAAATCACGCATTTTTATTATCCTTATTCTGATGAAGATTATTCTGTGTAATAAAAATACAGTGACGTTTTTTAAATGATGAGAGAAAACTGTAGAATTATTCTGGTATTTCCTCAATTATATGCATAAAATCGACAATGATTCTAATTGTACTGACCTGGTATTCATAGTACATATTTTTTATATATTTGAAATTGCCAGTTTCATAATTTTCATTTAACTTTTCTTGGTGAATTTCTGATTACCCATTTTACTTTAACAGGAATTTGTGAATTTATTTATTTCACAAATTATTTTAATAACAGAAAGGTTTTCCCAAATATCCTGTAGGACCAGATACAAGACACGTAGCAAGAGCACGGAACATAAATTTACCAAAGTCCATTCTAGATTATCTCGTATTTCACTAATTAATACTCAAATGATGCCATTTATCTCAGAAATGACTATAAAATGAAACAATATAGTTTTTTCTTTTTCCCTTTTCTAGCCAAAGTATTATTTATACTTAAGAAAAAGACCCTTGAATCAATAAATTAATAGATCATAGAACACCGGAATGGGCAGAAGGGTGCGGGGGGAGGGTGTT
>JABUQX010089814.1:12500-22500 GCA_015478945.1 Trachelipus rathkii
TCCGGTAGCCATGACTGATGTCGACACGCCTTATTACTCAGGACTCGTTGAAGCGATAACCTTACCTGATGCTATCTACGATCTAGTGATGGGTAATATCCCAGGCGCGAGAGACGCAAGTACGCCGCTCCCGGACAATAAAGAAGAAAAGTATAGGATTGGAACATCACAAGAACGAAAAGGAGAGGCAGTTAAGAAAACCTTTCAGCTTGCTGAAAGAATACAGATACACGTTGTACTCATGAACAATTTAGAAAAATTTATGCTGAATTCATTTCCAAGTGTGAGGAAAATTCAGGCTATATTGTTGAGATAGTAGAGCTCAAAAGCAAATTACACAATCTTCAAATTGAATTAGATGAAGCAAGGAATGAAATTATAGCAACTCTGTGCACAGCTAAAGATGTTGCTGCAATTGAAAAAAAGGAATGTGAAGAGGGGTTCGCCTCCGTTCAGCAGAAATTATGAAGAGGAAATTTATTTCAGCGGAAAATGAAATCAACACCTCAGATCAGTTATAAAAAAATCAGAATGAGAGAAGCTTCACTATCAAAGCTTATATGAAAAGTCAATTGAAGACGGTGATTTGATTAAAGAAGATTTTTTGAGTCAGAAGGTCATATTTGCTGTTGTGAAATTAGTTTTGAAAAGGATTCAAAGTCTTAGCCTTGCGTATTCTCCAGATAATAACACTGGTCCATTAGGAAAAGACTCAATAAATAATGAATCAGTAAAGGAGTCTGAAGCGACGGACGTTTCCATTGAGAATTCAATAATTAGCTCGACAAAGGAAACCAAAATTGAATCAATGGAAGTACCTGAAGAAAAGTCACTAGATGAGTCAAAGGGTAAGAAAAAACTGAATCCTAGGAAGACTAAAAAGAAAGGGAATTTTGTAAAATTAGCTGAAAGGAAATGTGAAAGTTCAGAAGGAATGGAATCTAATCAATCGAAGAGGTTGAGCGATTTGGAGTTAGTGAAAAGTAAGCTGGAGAGTAAAATGTTCCCCAATGAAGAAGTAAAGGAACTTTATAAGAAAGTGACAAAAGAAGAGAAAGAAGAACTTGAGAGAAAGTTAGAGGAAGAAGTTAAGAAGCGCAAAGAAGGATTAGCGATTAAAGATGATGAAAAGATTAAAGTGGAGGAGCGATTAAAAAATCCTTTAGAAGAAGCATCATCATATCTTCATCTTGGCGATACTATTTCATCGGATGGTAGTTCTTTGATTCCAGTTGATGAACAAGGAAAATTAACGTTTGGTTTTAAAGGAAAAACCCTGTTTTCCTTCTGAACAGGGGCGTTTGTAACGTTAATTGGATTATCATCATCAAGATTATGAGCTCCGCGAGAAGAAAAGACAAATTGTATTTATTTTAGAATATTTTTACTTTTGCGAAATTAATTATTTTAAAAATAATTTCATTTGAAATTATTTTACAAAATGGGAAATATATTTTTATTAAAATCAAACTATTTTATGGGAAAAAAGAAAGTCAAAAGATAACTTCACTCATCTGTATCCAGGATGTAACTTGAGATTATAAATAGGAGATATATAATTCCCCCGCATCGGATGGTCGGATGATCACCTATCTTTTGGACGGTCGTCATCTGTGAATCTGTAGACCAACCTCTCGTCTAGAAGATATCAATTGAGGACTTTATTGTGATTTGAGAAGAATCTTTTCTTAGTAGATCTCAGAAACAAGAGGAGCTTCGAGAGCTCATAGAATATTTCGAGTAGAGAGAAAAATTATTATATTTCAAGAACCTTGTTGGTCTCTGAAAAAAGAAAACAACCTGAAAAATAGAAAGATTATACCCCGACTCAATATATTATGCGACTCTCCACCAAGGTTAATCTGTTTGGCTATATAGCCTGGCCATATCAGAATTATCAAGAAAACCTTTCTTAACTAATAGAATATTGAAATAATAAACTTTACTAATGATGATGAATGTGTTATGTCAGCGCGCGTATCTATAAGGGTAGTAATCTAATTAATGAGATTATGAGTAATAGAATAGTACTCTTCTTTATTTGATAGAACCAATCTATGTTCATCATATTTTTTTGAAAGGACTAAATCCACAACAGCTACGTGATTGTGTATGGAATACTGTATAATTTCTATCCAGTGAGAGAAGTTATATAGAAATAATGAGTGAGGGAAAAGAAGAATAGATAAAAGCGGTAATGAACTACACTCGCACCTCACGCTCGCTCCTCCCTCAAGACATGGAGAAGAACATTGAGGTCATGAAGTCAGAATGGTTACGTGGAAAAAGCAAGAAGTGGAAGTTGTAGCGCTCTAGCAAGAACTCAAAGCGGATGTGATAATGAAAAAAGAGAGAATAGATGCCCTAATATCATGCACAAGCTGACGCTACGCTACGCATATAGATTGATAAGAGAAGAGGTCTGACTAGTGAGGTCAGCTGGTTTTAGAAGAATGTGTTTATCACTCGTGAATGGAGGACGAGCGAATAACGGCAGAAGGGCCTACGAACGAAATCAGCGAATTAACTAAGGAGACAAGATATATTTCCAAATTTGTTTCTCACACTTAACAATCTGACGGAGCAGGACCATCTTTACGAATAAAAACAAGAGAATGATGGAGAGTAAGAGAGAAAGGTGTAAATTGAAAATGTATTTTGCCGATAGAAGCGCAAGACAAGTAGATTAAATACTATATAATATATATATAATTATATAGTATATTAAGCATGAAGAGAGAGTACAGAGATCTAGAGAGAGAGTATGTAAACCTACTAAGTCTGAAATCAGCTGAGTACGATATAGAGAGACTAAGTAAGTATACTATGATAAGTATGTATAGAGTAAGTAGACAGGGAATGTAAGTAAGATATCGTGAGAAATGGAGAGGAGAGAGAGAACCGTAAGATGCAAGCATAGCCTATATATATAATAGTAAGACTATGAAATGAGTAAGATACCTCAGTCTAATTAAATGACAAAGTACAATATCTTAGATACGTTTATACGTAGATAAATTATATTATAAACTATATTATAAATAATGTGTGTGGCTGGGTAGATGTTATGTTGATATAAGCACAAAGGTAGGACTATTAGTACGGTGGTCCCTCTTCTGAAAGGGTGCCTTAACTCACAGCAAGACATCAACAAACGATCTGTGAGAAGTGATTCTCTCAAAAAATTTGAATAGTTCAAAGGCACACAACTACACACGCAGGAGATAGCACACCTGCCGCACTATCCTTCGTAAGAGTTAATTTGAAGCTTGTATCATTAGTAACACATCGAAAGCGACCTTCAGAAGCTCGATAATTCTCTCATCATTTCTCTAGTTAAGAGTACAAAGTGCACATCAAATAAATTTTCTGCGTCGGGTATCACAGTTCTAATCTCCCTACCAGTACATTAATTCCATTAAACAGTATGGTAAAATCACATAAGTTCTCCAGAATCTATGTACACATCTACATACTTACTCTTAAAGAGTATTTAGAAGCGGCTAGAAGCAATTTTTGGGATTACCGACAGGCAAATTATTATCAAAAATAAAAAATCTGATGAAAACTTACAAAAGTGAAGACACAAAGTTATTTATAATAAGCTTCCTATTAGTTTACAATTAGTATACTATTAATAATTGATGTAGACACGAGCAAGAGTTACTTCTGGAATAGTAGTAGATTTTCTATATAAAATCCAATAAATGTAAATTTGTATTATTTAAAATAAGAAAAGATGTTAGAATTAAACTAAAACAGCGCACACATGATGTTATAGTTGATACATATCTGCTATTCTAGAGGTAATTTTTATTGAAGATGATACAATGCTCTTGAGGATACAGTCTCTGAATCAGTACAACAGGTACTATCTGCTCGCTTGTGCTCTATATATATATAAATTCAGTTCATCTTTCTGACGAATTTTTTATTATGTCGAGCAAAATTGATATGAATTCGTTAGTACTTTTATTGTTCTTTATTGACTTTACCCGGTTTGTTTATCATCATATATCTAATTATTTATATCTATGAGAGATCATGTAACTTTCATTTTGTAATTTTACATGGTTCCTGAATATCTTATCTTGTAAGTAAAGGCGTAAGTGAGAAATATGTACTGAACAGTCTTATGAGTATCTAGTGAGAAGTGATGCGAGTGAATAATCTATTCAAACATATAGAGTTAGTGACAGTACATTTATATACATAATATTATGTCTTTAAAATTATATCAATATGATTGCCATAAATACTGTTTTAACATTAAAATATCTGACATAAGTACGAACTATTAAATAATAACAACTATTATAGTTGGAGAGGTTATCTTTTCAAAATAATTTTATATAATCTATTATTAATATGATATTTACAATCTACTTTACCACTTACTACAAGAACGGAGTGGTAATATTAATAATATTCATTATAATAAGATGCTGACACTATATATAACGTTATAAATAGAATAATTATAAGCACTTATAATATTACTAAAAGTCTAGGCATAATCTTGAGTGATATAGTACATCGTGAATATATGTCAATCATACGCAATAACATTATAAAAGATAAATATCAAATTGAGATAAAAATATATATATAAAAAAAGAATAATAATAACTTAAAATTGTATTTCATATTCAAAGTATATTCAAATATAAACATATCTGGAGAATATATATATCACGTATATATATAAGCACTATAAATTGCGCGACACAAGATATGTCTTCTCGAAATGCGCAATAGCACAAAATAACGAACAAAAAGAAATTGTCTCTAATATATAATTGTGGACACAGTATTTATATTCAATAATACTAGCATTTATACTATAACTTAAATAGCGATTTGTCCGTAATAGTATTTACTATTCTATTACGATATTCGAGTCATTATGAGTTATGTTGGCATTGATAATGAGAGAGTAACATATACGCTTATTTATCTTTGAAACGCCAACTTTGTGCTAAGATATTCGAGTCATATTCGATCAGGCCTACTCGAATATAGTTTAATAGCCCTTGAATAATATCAATCACTAAATCGGATCGGATGCGTTGTGGAGAAGTGTGCTATTCCTTTGAAAAAATAGGAGAGATGTCTCTGCTGTTCTATAACGATCCGCGGTACTCAGTGATGCTGTCGACTCTGGAACTTACAGTAAAGAGTGTATGAAAAAGTGGAGAGACTCCACTTGTCTGGTTTTGCGGCTGAATATTATTGAGTTCTAAAAGAGTTGACAAGGGCAGTGCACATGATATCTGTGTTGCGATGAGATAAAAGTCGGATCTGTGAATAGGAGAAAATACTTACGATATAAATCGAAAATAAAGGTAAGAGGAATGTAGGAGAAGTTGTTAGAACGGCAGTGGTGTTATGGACTCGTCTGGTTCTCAAGATGAGAATTTGATCCACTACTAGTGTGATCGGATATCTGAGTTCTGATGTCGACTCCAATGTATTTATTTACGTGAAATGAATCAATGACCTGATACGAGTAAGTCGATGTTGATAGTGAATTGGGAAAATCAGGAGTTCTCAGATTAATAATGAATAATCTTCTTTTTTTGAGTCAAGTAAAGGGACAATTTACTAACCCATAGGTTCTTATTCTGACCATAAATCTGAAAAGACAACCGAAACGATATTGCAAGCATAATACTATGATTTTTCTCATAATTAGCTTTTCGAGGTATGAGAGATATATCATGAAGCCTCAAACGTATTATATATGCGAGAGAAGGACTCTGTCTTTAAGGAAATCAAGTGTTACGATACAATCATTCTAGAGAAAGTACAATGTATAATTTCATTTTGCTCAGCAGGTAAATATCCACTAAAAGAAAGAAAAGAAGTTCTTTGATCTATAGCATATAAGAGGGTTTGAGAAACGAAATGAGTGTCGTGCGATCATGATACTGGCTCATATGAATCCTATTGATGAGCAGAGCTCTTGCGATGATGGTGATCAATCATCATCTTGAGCCAATTATTCACTACTTTATTGTGATATACAAAGTTGACAGAAATGCATGAAAAGAGGTCTTATAATGTAGGGCTAATTACTTTCACGAGGTGAAGAATAGAGCAACAATTCTGTGTGGTGATAATAGGCTATGAATAATAAGCTGTGTCACTAGCAGTCTTTATCAATTACGAAATCGGTGAAACAGTTCTGTTCTATTGTATTTCGACACGTGGTGCTATGAGTGGGTACGTGAGTAAAGATGTGAATTACCGTTCAGCTCATAGACGAATGAACTCAATCGAACAGGAAGTACTAGTTCTGTAAATAAATCTTCAGACTTTTACAAAGCAGTGTTATGCTCTGTGGTGATAACCGCATGTGGATATGACATAATATGCCACAACTAGGCTTGAATGTAAGAGATTACATTGTGTAATAAAAGCGTAATGAAGACTGATAATTTGCACAGTCGTGTTTTACTGTAATGAGGAAAAGCTTCACTTATCTCAATCTGATTCTTCAGATTACTATATATACAAAGATTTAAGATATAGTATTAATACGTGAGAAATTGAATCTGCTATGAATAGTAATTCTTTAGAATATTGCACAGTTTGAGACGGTAAGGATATAAGTATACTAGGTCCGTACAAGTATGTCCGAATGTGTGTATGCAGCTTCAATGACAGCTGAGGTAAAGCAAAGTTTTGCTTATATATTGTGATATATTATTATTGGTGTATTTGTAAAAAGATCATTTGTAATGGTCGATCGCTTGACAACATATAGATTACTGCTTTGTAAGATAAAGATTTTCAACAAAGCAATTAAGCTCTAACTACACTCACGAATTATTCGTTATATAATCGATTCGTGTGAGTAATTCCAGGTGCTCGGCATCCTGTCATAAAAAATAGCACGGCTATTTCAACCTTAAACGATAGTAGAGCTGTAATGAAGCATCCGCCCGAATGAGAGCAGGTACACTATGGAAGATTTTCAGATTCAGAGGACAAACAGAGTGTTTCATATTGACTAGACAAAATGTGATTTTTTCCATTGTGAGCACGCGATACGGGCATCGCTGAAGGATGAGGAAATATGAATAGATATTCTCTACAACTCAAAAATTTTGTGTGAATGTGCGAGTTGCACTCATAAAATGTAGAAAAAAGTGCTCAAAAGATAGAAAAAAGATTATGGAGCACACATATTATATATTCTGAAAATATTACATTATTGGTAATAGCTCGTTCAGAGCACACACTCAGCTTCAGAACACTTTTCTCGTTATTAATATTATTGTTTCCACTTAAGAGACATTTAACTGGATCTGCGGGCAAGTACAACCATGCTAAGCAATGCATATAAAAGAATACTCACGATAATAGCATTAAATATACACATACTTATGATATACAAACTATATATATAATATAATATATAATGAACCTTTTATATATTATATAAGTGACTGATAAATGAGGAACGCTTTTACTCTAAGATGGTGGATAAATAGAATATCTTATGTTTAGCCTAGATCGCTCTTTGTTAGGGATTCCTGAGCAAATGAAAAAAAAAGCGGAGTACAATAAGAGTTTATATTAGATTCGATTAACATATGAGGATCGAATAGATCATATACTAATTATCTATATATCACTTCTAAATAATAATATGCTTATGTAAAATTATGAAATAAGGGAGCTAAAATATATATGCTGCTACTTAAATATATATATAAGTTACTCTATAAATCGAAGTGAGTATATAGTATATATATTATATAGTATATATATATATATATATATATATATATATATATATATATATATATATATAGTATTAATAATATATATATATTATATAATATATATTATATATATAATTATATATATATATATATATAATTATATTATATATATATTATATATATATATATATATATATAATATATATATATAATATTATATATAATTATATATATAGTATATATATATATATATATATATATATATATATATATATATAATATATATATATATATATATATATATAATACATATATTTATATGATAAAGATTGTATATTACTTAATACGAAGGTAAAAAGGCACATAAAAAGAGGAAATTGAGCTTTCACCATAAAAAGTGAAAGTTTACTGATAAATTATTGACACCAATAGAAGAAATAAAAAAGAAATACACAAGCAAACAATTAAAACAGATGACAATTACACAAAGTATAAAATATATTAGTCAACACCATTGTAATAAAAAACGGCAGGCAAGAAAATGTGGGGAATAACAAATAGAAAACTTAAATAATAATAATCTAAGAAATTATAAAATAATAATAAAACAAACAAAGAATACAGAAAATGTAACACTGATATGAAAGGTAACAAACAAATAAAAATATTTTTGTAATAAAGTATTAAACTTTTAAATAGGCACTAATAATGAAGACTAAATAAAGAAAAAAGAAAGTGAAGGGAACAAATGTAAGAGAAAATTGAAAAAAAAATAATAAAACATCAACGAGAAAGAAAGCAATTAACAAGGGACAAACCAAAATAAGAAGCAAGGAAGCAATAAACAGACAAAACAAAAAAAGGGACAAAAATGGAAGCATGAAGAAAATATAACGAGGCACAACAACAAAGCAGTTGGATAATAATAAAGCAAGGAATAGAGAAAAGAAGAACAAAAAAAATAACAAGAACCAAAACATGAAACCTGTAACAAAAAAAGGGATACAATAAGAAGCAAGAAAAAAACAGGGAAAAGAATAATAAATAATAAAGAAAAAGAATTAAATGATATACAGAATGAGTCGAATAAATACAAGTAAAAACAAAACAAAACAAAAAAAAAAAAAAACAACAACAAAAGAAGACAGAAAAACTTAATAAAAATTTTGATAAAATTTAAAAAAATATTAATAAATGAAAATAACAAAAAATAAACAAAATGAAATTAAACAAAACAAGTATAATAAAAGAAGCTGAATAATAAAAAAAGAAAAAAGAACCTAATAGTGAACAGGACAAAGTGCAAATTAAAAACCAACAAACATTATCTCAAGAAAGGACTACAAGCTACTAACTAATGAACAAAAACCAAAAAGGAACAATGTACAACTAAAAGGAACCAACACAATAAACAAGGAAGAAAGCAGAAAGAACAAGGAACAAAGAACGAGAACAGAACAAATAAAAATAAAAAAAGAACTAAAAAAAGCAAGGCAATTAATAAATGAGAAATACTAACAAGGACATAAATAACAAATGAAAGAGCAAAACAGTAAACACAATGGAGCATAGAGCAAGAAGCAGATACGATAAAGAAACAAATAGTAACGAAGGGAAAGTGCAAACTAAAAAAAAAAAAACTTATTCAAGAAGGAATAAATCAACTAAACAATAAGAAAAACCAACAAGAAACAATAACCAACTAACAAGTAACAAACCATAACTAACAAGGAAGAAAGAACAAGAACAAGGAACAAAAAACGAGAAACAAACAACTGCAATGAACAATAGAGAACTAAAAGAGCAAAGCAAATTAAAAATAGCAAAAATAACTAACGCAAGGAACATAATAACAAGAAAGAGCAAAACAAGTAAACAGAATTTTCATAAAGTCTCAAACTTCAAGCCGAAAACGGAAACAAGACAGAAAAAGAACAAAGAACAAGGAACGAAGAGCACCAACAAATGCTAATAACAATAAACTCAAACGAACAAAGAACAAAACAAACTGAACGACGTTAACAAAAACAAATAATAATTAAAGAGCAATAACAGCTGACAAGAACACATAATAATCTTAAAATTAACATAATACAATTAACATGGAACAAAAATCAGGAAATAAGGAGCAAAGAAGGAGAAGAACCAAGGAAAAAAGGACAGCGATCAAGGAACAAACCAAAAAAACGCAAACAAACAAAAAACATTAGCAACAAACAAAAGCAAACAAACAAACAATGAACAGAAACAAAGAAAGTAACAAAGAT
>JABUQX010089814.1:27500-32976 GCA_015478945.1 Trachelipus rathkii
TATTCCCTCCTGGGCTGTGATATATATATATATATATATATATAATATATATATATATATATATATATATATACTATATATATATATATATAATATATATATATATATATATTATATATATATATATATATATATTATATATATATATATATATATATATACTTGTATATTATATATAATATCAATATATATATATATATATATATATATTTATATAATATATATATATATATATTATATATATATATATATAATATATTTAATATATATATATATTCAAATGTTTGAATTTTTTAAATTTTCATAAATTTTATTTTAAATAACCCACATTTAAAGTTAATATATACGTACTCATATAAACAAATATTTTCTTTTTGGAAAACATTATTTAATGTAAATTTTGCCAAAGCCAGTGCCACTCTTACGTGTTCGAAACATACCATGATTTTTATATATGGGTAACAACAATATCCAATAACCTACGATTATCGGAAAAAACAATCGATATTTGATAACATTACCTTAAACCGAACTATTACCATTATATTTATTTATATATATATATATATATATATATATATATATATATATATATATAATATATATATATATATATATATATATATATATATATAATATATATATATATAATATAATATATATATATATATAATATATAAGTAGTATATATAATATATCATAAGATTTTTCACTTGAAAGATAAACTTTGCCTCCTGGTTCTAAATAAATGTTTTGCATTCACTTTTATTTATGCGGTCACTATCCATAAGATGACTTCAAACTTTGGCATTGAAAAATAACTACTTAACACATGAAAATTAACAAAACGTTAAGTTTTGCTCATCCATTTTAATTCTAAGCGAAATTAAACAGACAAAATCTATTCCATTTCTCCATAATATATATATATAATATATAGTATATATATGATATAATATATATATAATATATATATATATATATATATATATATATATATATATATATATATATATATATATATATATAATAAACATTATTTTCTGCGATTCTATCAATACTCTTATTTTATGGAAATTCGAAACGTTTAATACTCGTATATTGGAATGAAAGATTTCATTCAATAATGTTTAAATTTGTGAAATTTGGACATGAAATAGCCAATATGGTAGCTGAACAAAATAGCAGATAATTATTATAAGCCTTGTTAATCTTTTTTCCTTTAAATTAATAATAAAGAGAAAATTGAATTATGAATGGTTGGAGAGTCCCGGAAAAAGTTTTTAAATATCGCTTCAAAAATATTGCTTGATGTTAAGTTCTGGCCAAGCTTTTATAGTGTTTTGTCGTGAGTAATTTCATGCTCGCGCACCTGCTTACCATGGTAAACTTTTCAGGAAGGCAGGCGCTCGAGCTACTGCAAGCATCTTATTAGCTAGCAAAATTTTTACTCACGTTGGCTGCTCGCAAAGGAAAATTAAGCAGAAATTTAAATTTATTGATAATGGAAGAAGAAGAAGAAGAAGAAGAAGAAGAAGAAGAAGAAGAAGAAGGAAGAAGAAGAAGAAGAGAAGAAGAAAGAAGAAGAAGAAGATTAATAGACGACAATCTATTATTCTGAAATCACATTATAACGGCAATCAAACCTTCCTTTAATTATTTCTTTCACTTAAACATGCTCCGCATGGCTAAGCAAGCAATAAGGATTCGCCACGCCTTGATTATATATTATATTATAATATATATAATAATATTATATATATATATATATATATATATATAATATATAATACAATTATATATATATTATATATACTATATATATATATAAATACTATATATATATTAAATCTCTTTTCTCATATATATATAGCGGCGTACCTGGGGTATTCTCTCGATAAATATATATATCATAGTATAATATATATATATTATATATACTATACTATAATATACTATATATATACTATAATTATTATATATTAATATCTTCTCATATATAAATTTATATATGCTATAATAGTATATATATATATATATATATAATATATATATATATATATATAATATATTATATATATATATATATATATTATACTAATATATATCTATATATATATATATATATATATTTATATATATATATATTATATATTATATATATATATTATTATAATATATATATATATATTATATATATATATATATATTATATATATAATTAATAATATATATATATATATATATATATATGAGAAAGATATTAATATTTACTTAATATAGGTAACTATTGTACATAAAAAGAGGAAATTGAGCTTCACCATAAAAAAGTGAAATGTTTACTGATAATATTGACACAATAGAAGAAATAAACAAACAAATAACAGAAGCAAACACAAGTTAAACAAAATGACACAATTACACAAAGTACATAAAATATATTAATCAACAAAAAAATAATAAAAAACGCAGCAAAAGAATATGGGGATACAAATAGAAAATTAACATAAATTAATAATTTAACAAATTAAAAATAATAAATAAAGCAAGTACCGGAACCAGAAAATAATAATTGATATAGAAAGGTAACAGAAACAGATAAAATATATTTGTAAAGAAATTAAATATCTAAAAATAATTAAATAATGGAAAACTAAAAGAAAAAAAGAAAGTGAAGCGAGACAAAATGTAAGAAACACTTGGAAGAAAACAATAAAACATCAACGAGAAACAGAAAATAATAACAGGGACAACCAAAACAAGAACGCAAGGAACAATAATCAAGAAACCATAAAAAAAGAAAAGCAAAAATGAAGCAAGAAAATAAGATAAACGAACTAGGAGAATCTTCATGGGTAAAAATAAAAAGAAGAAAATAATAAGCAAGGGATAAATGAAACATGGAAGATAGAAAAAACACAAGAAAATAAACAAGAAGCAAAAAAATAACCTGAAAACAGAAAAAGGATAACAATAAGAAGCAAGGAAAAACAAAGGAAAGGAATCAAAAAACAATGAAGAAGAATAAATAAAACCAAATAACGGAAGAAACAAAGGAAGTGATATACCAAGAAAAGCAGAAAAGAAAACACCCACACCACACCACCACACCAAAATATCAATTATACATGACAATACAATAAACAATAAACAAAGAACAAAACAATAAAAACAATAGTAATAATTAAACCAGGAAGTATATACAAAAAAAAGAGAACTGTAAGTAGCTGAAGTAAATATCAAACAAAATAAAACAAACACCAATAGCAAACAAGGGACAAATGTGCAAATTAAAAAAGCAAACAATATTCAAGAAGCGCACTAATCAACTAACAATGAAGAAAAAGAACAACAAGAAACGAATAAACAACTAAAAAAGGATAACAAACATAACTAAACCAAGGAAGCAACGAGCAAAGAACAAGGAACAAGAACCGAGAAAACCAAGCACACTGTCAATGAACATAAAAGATATTAAATAAAGAGCAAAAGCAAATAAAAGTGAACAAAAAGATCTAATAAAGAATATAAGAACTAAAAAGAACAAAAACAAGATTAAAAATAAGAACTAGTACATGACAAGGTTGAACAAGACTGAACAAGAAAAGAAAAAAACGGAGAACAGAAAAACAAGGAACAAAGAACACCGAATGAAATGAATAATAAGGAACGAAAACAACGAACAAGGAACAAACACACTAACACGTTACAAAACATAATATTAAGAAGGCAAAAAGCTAACAGGAACAAAACCGCCGAAGTTAGCAATAAACAATACAACTAACATGGAACAAAAACAGGAAATACAGAAACAGAGAAGAGAGAAGAAAGCAAAGAACAAAAAGAAGATTAAGAATGTGAATAAACCTATGATAGTTATCATTATTAATGTAAAAACGAACGAACATATAAAACAAACAATTAACAAACAACTAACAATCGAAAACAAAAACAAAGACCAAGTAACATAGATGAGAACAAGAAAAACCTATTTAAATGCATTTAAAGATAAAAATTTTTTAACAATAGTCTTAAGACGCGAGTCTCCAAATGACTTCATGTCTGTGAAACAATAGGAGCGATTTGCAATGGCATAAGAACTCTTTTCTCTTTTAATGTAGAATTATTTGAAATCATATATATATATATATATAATATATATATATATATATATTATCATATATATATTAATAAATATAATATATATATATACTATATAACTATATTAATATATATATATATAATATATATAATCAAATTATTATATTAGTAATATATATATATATATATATACCAGTATCTATATATTAATATAGTAATATAGTAATATATATATATAATATTAATATATGTATATATATATATATATATATATATATATTAGTATATATATATATACTTATATATATTATATATATAGTATAATATTATATTATTAGTATATTATTACCTAAAATCGGACCACCTTCCTATTCTCGATTTTGTAAACCCCCCAACAAATCCCCCCCCAGAAAAACTACTTCATACACTACTAGCAAAAGAATCAAACTGGCCCGCGCATATATTAAGCTATATCGAAACCCACATAAACCGCAAGTACAAATCCACGATACAAACATCCTTCACATCTCAATCAACTTCACTTAAAACCGATACAATCATCAACATCTGCAAAAAGTTATATATCCCAAAGGCCACACGAAAATTTCTAGTACACTTCAAACTCAACCATATATCAGGCAACTCATTAAACAACAAGAAACTGCTCCGAAAACTCAACTCCTTTAAACCACACATTTCTAACCAAATAAATAACAAAAATAAACACCAAATCTCTAACCTCATAACCACCAACACTGGAACAAAATATGTTTGTCTGAAATACTTACAAACACATCTCGCGCATAGAACAATAAAGCCAAAACACATGGCAAGTTTAAACAAAAATAAACCAACTATGAAACAACCCCCACACACGAATCCCCATCTTTACCCCACATAACTCCCCTTCTTCCCAAACACTCAGAAGCCTTGCTAAACATGTTACGCTCAACCATCTCCCCGTAAACAACAACACCCTTTGATTATAGAAAACATAAAAAACAACCCAGAAAACTCCAATTAGACCACACCCTCCCCACCCCCATATCACAACAATTCATGATAACAGAAACCATTAAACCCTCAAAAATTCACAGCAACCAGGCCCAAATTCCCATATCTCAATCCTGCACTATAAAACACCTCTAAGAAAAAAGTAATCTCCTAAATCAAGACATCTTCAACTCAAATCTGGCACTTAACTACTTCCCTAATTTACTGGAAACCTAACATAATCCCTAATCAACAAAAAACCCAACTCCCCTCCTCCTATCACGCATCACCCTATTTTCTCTCCTGCTTTGCTTCCATCAGCAAATTTGCTAGAGAAATTAATACTAAATAAAATCTCGCCATCCATTCCTCTCCCCAACTT
>JABUQX010089815.1:10000-17500 GCA_015478945.1 Trachelipus rathkii
TTAGTTCTGTCTTCCGGTGTCATCTTGAAAATGTATTTATAGTTAGCAGTAGTCGTTTTCGTCGTTCGAAGCTGCAAACGATCTAATTAGATAATTTATTATAACGAGAAACTTTGGAAATTTAATATTGGCTGGCGTGAATGTTAAAATTATTATCCTAGATATAAGTTTTACAAATATTGTATTCGAACAATAAGGTTCCAAATTAAGGGAATCAATTGGGAAGCCTTTACTGGAGACGATTAATGTAATTTAAAATCAAATACTGGCTGCTGTACTCATGGGCTGGCCATTTTTATCAATGGAATGTGTTTTTTTCTTTCTTTTGACTAAGTTCTTTTTTTAGACGAAAGCGAGAATTCTAGATTTAACCTGCTTAGCATTGTAAAGACATATTTTAATTTGTAGGGATTTTCTGCAGAACAGATATTGTCTTGGCGTATTCATCATTTGTGAAGATTTTTAGAAGAGGAAGGGTTGTTTCCTGCAGATTGATAATAATCTATTGTCATATTTATTAATATAACTGCACGTTCTTGGACTTCAGAGTTGGATTATATTCCAATGTCATTTTTTGTCTCAATTTATATTTTGATAAGACATAGTTAGTGAAACCCGTTGACTATTTGGCTTTTTTCAAAATAATGTCTGTTTAAAAAAAATAGTTTCCTCTCATTAGATTTCAAAAATTGCTTAAATATAGACTCCCATTTTCAAAAAAGGTAGGATCGTAAGGTTCCCTAATAACTGTACAGACCTATATTTTATCTTTGAGCTTTCTATAGTGTTGTTTGGTAAAGATTTTTGAGCAATAGCTGATAACGTAATAGGGTAGTTGCACGACGAGTGCTTTGATGATGCAATGGATGCTCAAAATTTCCGCAACTACGGGTGTTTAGAAGAATATAGATCTAATGTTCGTTTACAATAGTTTGCGTCTAAGAATTTTTTAGATGTGGTTATGTAAATCGTTGATTGTAGATAATTAACAATCCTTTCGATGTTCATTTACTAATGGTCGTTTCTAGAAAGGCCATTTGAAATTTACCTGTTCCTTCATCAAAGGAGATTATTGGGATAAAGCTGTAGAGCTCTTGACTTTATTTTTGTCGTTTTTTTTGGTGTATTGTTCGATTGGAAGTCTTTTGTAAATTGGACTTAAAAATTAAGGGCGTTTAGATCGAGCAAAACTTGACGTTCATTATCAATGTGGGTGAATTGAATCGTTATTTGATGTGCGAAGTGTTTTGACTGTTTGTTATTTTGATTTTAGTGTTAATTCTCCCAAGGGATTTTTCCACTGGGTTCAAATTACCTTGTTTCATGATTTGTTTTATATTTTATTTTTGTTATGATTAATGACAGTGATGATGTTATTATGATATTGTGTTTTTGGTTGCAGTATTATTGAGAAATTGTTGCCTGTTTGTATTAGATGTTGATTTGCTTGTAATTACTTTGGAATTTTTTTTGCGCATTCAATTAATGTTTGAGTAAATGGTATTTATCAGAGCTTTACGTCCTCAATGAATTGCGATTCCTTGACTAATGTATTAATGGTAAATTGGTCAGTTAAACCATATTGGTCATTAATTGATTATATTTTATTACCGAAATTAAGATCTGGTAAGATATGATATTTCAGTTGTTGTTGTAGTAATGTAATCTTAATGATATATGGAATTTGCAAAATAAATATGTGTAGCACAGTTATTCTAAGCTGTCAGTGGGAAAAGGATCTAGGAGTATCAATTAATAAGGTTTTAAAGTTTGCGAAACAATTGTGCTGAGCTGTTAAAGAGAAATGTCAAAATATATAGAACTTTTGAGGACTTTTATTGCCTTAGATATAACTTCGAGGAATATTATTAATCTAGTTAAATTATATGGAATTATATTAGTACTTCCTCTCTTATGTATCTATAGACATTTAGTTTAGTACAGGTACCGTCATTGGTTGGAATTACTCAGTGTGCACGGTTTTGGAGTCTAGTGTATTTCCTTCAATTGAATAAAGGCCATAGAAAAAAATATTTGAAAGAGTGTAATTCCAAAGAAGGGCACCAAATTAATCCCTGGAATTTGAAGAGGGTAATATGCATAGTCGTAGTCTGATATCGGACGCGTGATATTTAGATATTCCATTCTTTAGATTGACAGAGAAGATTGAGAGGAAAATTGAAAGACAGAGTTTACAAAATACTGAAAGTAGAATTTGCAATATGATACAGGCCAATTTTTTAGATAATTAATTTTAATGAATGTAAAAAGAAGTATGGGATGGTAAACTTTGTCATATTACACGTTTCCAAACAATTAAGAAAAGTGAATTTTCTTTTCTCACTTACGATTGGTAAATCGAGAACTGGAATAGTCTTTCTTATGAAATATTGTGAACGCTTAACTAATCGGATTCATTCAAAAAAAAAGTTATAGATAAACACCTTAAGGATATTGGTCTGTGAATCTTCAATTTCTAAGCTATCTATTTTACTTTTATTCAACATACAGAGAATTAGTATAAAATCTCTGAATTTATGGGTAAAAATCAAACTAAAAAAAATTGAAAATTTATTTAGAAAATTTTAAAAAACATCGTAAAAAGAATTACAGCTTTGTATTAGCGCTTTGTGTTCACGGCTTGCAAAGGTATCCGTTCTAGCTATAGTATGGTGGATGATCAAAATGCGATCTCGTACTTTTCGCCTTAACCGCTGTAAATTAAATAGCTTTTGATGCTACGACCGAGCATATGGGAATATCTGTTCATAATCTGAATTTAACTGTAAAATGATATTAGCAAATTAGAAATTAGTCTTTAATTGTTTATCACGCAATATGTAACATATCTGTTCATTAGACCGGGTGATCACATTCGATCACACTGAATAACTGTAGTATGTAATAATAGCTTTGATGTTTACGCATAGAACATATCCTGTCTATGAGACGGTTGATCTGATGCGATCACACTGATAACTGTAATAATGGGTTCGATGATACCTCTCATACGAAACTTGATCTGTTCTAAGACTGGTGATCTAACGATTCACACTTCTGAAGTTACCGTAAATAATAAGAATCCCAAAAACAATATTTCACCCACTTGTAGCACTGATGTTTGATGCTTATAAACAGAAACTGTTCTGAGTGACAAAAACTGTCAATGTGTCACAGATTGCAGAGACAACATCCAACTACATATAAATAAAACAAAACATAGCTTGACATAGTTGATAATGTTTTGTTTGCTGTTAGAAGCAGATCTGTCTCTAGAGTGAGGCAAACTCATATGTTCACATCTAGAAATAGGTAAATAATATAGCTTATTATCAAAAAATACTATACAGGTTTGTGTTTAAATAACCAGTAAGACACATCGCCAGACAAATTATAGATTATTATTAATGTTCTTTTAATAAGATCTTTTTTAAGTGTCATTTGATACGCTGTTTTTATTGAATTTAAATGAATGAATATATTATGACAATTTTAAATAAAATTAATTAATATATAATAATAATAATAATAATAGATAATGAATAATAAGCAATCAAATTAATATAAATAATAATAGATAATAAATAAAATAATTAAATGTAATTAATATAATATATAATAATGATATGATAATAATAATAATAAGATCTGGAAAAAATTAATAATATACAATAATAAATTAGATAAAATAGATACATAATAAATTAAATAATAATGAATGAATAATAATTAATAATATCAATAATACATAATAATATAATAATAATAATAATAAGATGTATATAGATATAATAATGTAATAGTGTAGATTCAGTAGCATTTGTCAGCTATATATATATTGAGGGTATTAGTGACTGATAGTTAAGGGTTATATGTATAGGAGTGAGTAGGTATTAGGTGTTTTGAGATAAGAGTAATATTTGGGAGGGTTAGGTAGTGGGATAGGGGTTTTAAGGTTTGGTTAAAGAGTGGGGGGTGTAGGGGATGGGGGGGGGTGTAAGGTGAGTGTGAATTAGGGGGGGTGTGTGGGGGTATGTAGGGGGTAGTTATGTTTGTAGGATAAGGTGGGTGATGTGGGGAGGTGTTAGGTGTTTGGTCGAGTACGTTTTGTGGGTGTTTAGTCTTGTGGTTAGTGTTGATGTGATCTGAGGTGTGCGGTGGGGTATGATGGTAGTATTTATGAGTTGTGGTATATGTTTTTCTATTTTTATATGTTGTTGGTGGGTGTTGTGTGTTTTTATTAGTATGGTTATTATTAATTTAGTTTTAGATATGTATATCTTTGTTGTTGATTTAGTTTAATACAATGTTCATAGAAATCACAAAGGGACAATTTTTAATAAATATATATAATCAAATATGGTTGTATTTCGGTGATGTGTGTGCTGTCATTGGAGAATTATTATACAAAAATTCTTTATTCTGTTTCAAACCAAAAAGATCTATGTTTTGATCGCAAATTTTTTCAAGAGTTATTTTATAGTGTATAAGTATATGTATTGTGCGATTTTTGTTTCTTTATTGTAATGTTTATTGTTTAACCTTTTTTTTTTCAATTGTTGGATGTGAAGTCGTGAAACTATATATATTCACCAATATTATTATTTTGAAAATATGTTTGCTAGATAATTAATAGTATTAATAAATATGATATATTAATAATAATATATATAATAAATGAATATAATAGATAGTTTAATATAATACACAATAATATTAATAATGCTAGTCAATGTAATGAATAAGATTAATGATAATGTATTAATAATAACGTTATGATAATTTATTTAATTAATAATCAATAAAAAAATAATAAATAATAATTTGTTTTAATAACAATAAGCTATGATAATAATAATAATAATAATATAATATAATTAATATATAATAATAATAATATTTGATATATTTAAAATTATAATGGAATAATAATAATAATAATAATAGATGATAATGATAATTGATAATGATTTATTTATTGATATCGAATTTTATTGTATAATCATAATAATAATAATATATAATTATAAGCTGAATAATGATTATTATATAAATTATATAATAATGATATAATAATTAAATATTAATATAAATAATAATAATAAATAAAATAATATATGAAGAATAATTAATGAATAATTAATAATTGAATAGAATTATATAATAATATGATGAAGTATGTTTAGTATTAATTAAACCAAGATAACTAGGGATAGATATACGATAGATATCTAAAAGCGTAAGATACATATTATATAATATTTATATTTATATAATTTAAATAATAATAATATATAAGTTGATTTATTATCATTTTATATTGGTATATATTAGTAGTATAATAGGTGTAGGAATGGGTATTATAATAATATTTATTGATATTAATTTTTTAATTATATTAATTAATTTAATGATATGGATGATGATATATTTATATAATAATGAATAAGTAATAAAAATGACGAATTATATATTGTTGTTAGGCCAGACGTACGCCCTAATCTAATGAATTATGATATTTAGTAATAATTTTTAAGTTAATATGTAGGATAGTGGGACAGAATAGTTTTTTGATTTTATTCCAAAAGGATCTATGATATTGCGTGTATTTCTCATTAGTATATTGATTTTATATTTCCGCCTTAAAATATCTTTAGATAATACAATTGTGGTGAGCAGGAGAGATTTGCAATAGTAAGATATATTGGTTTATATCTGTTTCAGCTGTTTCCTCGACGGTTTGGTTTGAGGTTTGTGGTTTTTTGTGTGTTTGGCGTTTTCTGTTTCTCTCTTTATATTTGTTGTTTGCTTGATGTACAGGAAGTAGTATTTAAGTGTCAAGGTAGTTGTACGTCTGTTTCAGGGTAGTTGTATCTCAGTGTTTGAGTAGTATATGCTCATTTATGTGTTCGTTTTGTTTTGTGTTATCCTTCCCTTTCGCATAGTTAGGGATCATAGTTTATATTTGGTCTTGATTTTATTCACAGTCCCTATAGAATTAATGCTAGTCGAATCGATTAAGTCGTAGCGTGGTATTTCCAATCATAATTGAAGCTAATAATAATTAATAATAATAAATAAATAATAATAATAATAATAAAATAAAATAATAAAATAATCAATAATAAATAATATGAATAATTTGATTTTAATTATTATATATCAATTTAACGACTCATTCGCTTACAAGAAATAACCCTATGAAGAATGTCTCAAGTATAGGGACGAAAACGCGTCGGAAACCTAAATAAATATATCTTCTTCTTCTCCTTAAATTGTTTTCTAAGATTATTTAAGGAAATTAAAATTATATATATGAAATAAATATTTGGATTTGGAAAAGGGAAAGCATCAAAAACTTTTGTAAAGTCAATGACTAATTTAACTAAAATAGATAATAATTAATATAAATAATATATAATAATAATATAATAATAAAATGAGAATAGGCAATAAGGAGAATAATAATTAATTAACTAATAATTATAATTCGAAAAGTTAATCAAGAAAAATAGCTTTTATTTTTTATTTATTTTTTACTTATTCATTTTTTAATTAAAGATAAATTAAAACACGTAAGTACGTTTAAATAAAGAATCGTGAAACGACAATCACAATCAACATTATAAATACTACTCTCTCTCTCTCTCTATATATATATATAAATTATTATAATATAATATATCTATACAGAAATAAATATATATATAATATATATATATATATATATATATATATATATATATATATATATATATATATTATATATAAAACAACAATGATGAATGACTCAAAATGAAGAACATCTTGAATATATTTCAAACGTAAAAAAAAATTAAACACTTATTAGGTCCATGCAATCGTTGGGAGAAAACAAAAGAGTAATGAACTAGTTTGTAAGGAAGGCAAGAAATGCGGACTTATCAAGGGATAGTAGGAAGCTCTTCTTGGAGAGAAAAGTGCGAAGGTTAAAAGAGAATAAGGGGAAATCCTGCTTAATGAATAATGAATAGGGGAATTTGCTTTGTAACTGAGAATGGGTGTTAGGATGTGTGGGAAAGACACTGTCGAAATCTCAAATATTAACTAATGATAATGAAGGGTGTAGTGGAAGTGTGTTGGATTGAGGTGCAGTCAGAAGGAATAGTATTTGGGGATGAAGTTATTAAGTAAGGAGAGGTAAGGGTAGAGTGAAAATAGTTGAAGAATAGTAAATCTGCAGTATTAGATGAATTAACTGGTGATAGATCAACGAACGGAGGCGAGAATGGTGATTGATTTGGATTTGAAGTTGTGGCTAATAATAGCGTTATAGAGGGTATACTTCCCAAGGATTGGAGAGCAGCGTGAATAATACCGTCTTGATAAGTGTTTTAAGGAGAAAAGGGACACTGTAGAATTATCATGGGGAATAAGTTTATTGAGTGGTTGTTAAGGGAAGGTATACTATCTGATAATTTTGTCGTAAAGAGTGTGCGTGAGTTGACTGAAGGACTATGG
>JABUQX010089815.1:25000-32500 GCA_015478945.1 Trachelipus rathkii
ATATATATATATATATATATATATATATATATATATATATATATATATATATATCAAACATCCGCATCCGCATCCGCGGATATTAAAATCAAACATCCGCATCCGTATCCGCGGATGCGAAAAAATGACATCTGCTTCATCACTAATATATAGTGGTCGCCGCCTTGACGTAGAAGTAGAAGTATGTGGTCCCGTCTGAAGGCAAATTATATAAGTTGCACGATGAAAGTTTTAAAAGTTTGTAGCTCACCAACTACTCCAGAAACGAGATACAGGCCATTGGATATGGAAGCTATTTCTTTAGGAACTCGAAACGTTTAGTTTAGGACTTATCTTTAATAAAGCGCAGAACAAAGTTCTGCAATATTATTTCTTTAAGAATAGGAAACAAAGCTTCCTATTTGTTATCTTTTTTAAAACGGAGGAAACAAAGTTTCCGGACTATTATTTCTTTAATAATAATAGTAACTCTCAAGGTTACTATAGGATTTTTAAAAAAATCCAAGAACAAACGATGATTTATTTCAACAAAATAACTATCAAAAGTTACCCTTCTGTTGAGATACTCCCCTTTCTTTGTAAGCTCTCGATGAGCACCCTGCCTTTGCTCCGGGCGCCTACCTCACCTAAATTCTTTCTTGAATCTTGACAATCGAAATTTTAGCCTGAGTTTTACCTCTCACCTGCTTGAAAGTTTCGTTTTCTGTAATTCGAAGTTCTGAGAAGTGAGTACGAGTGAGAGTATCTTCAAGTGAGTCTTCTATTTCTTCTGATTTTGTATCTGACTGAGTATCTCAATGAAACGTGGCTTTATATACAATATTTGATGTACTTATGCAAAAATTTTGCTTACGCTGCAAAATTCCTTAACATGGGCACAAACATGCTAACACAAATCCTTTTTTTCAAGAAAATAGTCTTAACTGAGGGTGCCATATTACATATATATATAGATATAAATATATATATATATATATTATTATTATATATATATATATATATATATATATATATATATATATATATATATATATATATATATATATATATATTATATATATATATATATATATCAAAGGCCGAAATGCCCCGAAATTTGGAGTTTGAAAGTATGCGAGTCAAAACAAGTTTGAAAAATAGATGAATTGTGTGTGTTCCATATACTTTTACTAGTGAAGTGCATGAAAGATTGAGATTAGCGGTTAAGGTTGGGGTTGGGGAAAGTTGGAACAAATAAAGGATGAGACCATGTGGGAATAGGAGTCCACAAACACCCCCTCAAAGGGAGAGGAGCTACTCGACTTGAGAGTTCAAAAGGGCAGTATATCGGATAGTATATGGATACATAAGAATAGAGATTAGAGGATGCAACAGTTCGGCGGCTGTTTGAATGAGATTTGGGAGAAGTATGTGAGAGTAGGTGAGTTTACTAGTTGAAAATCCCTAGACTGCACCTAATCAAGGAGAACAATGTGTCAGTGTGTGTGTGTGTGTGTGTGTGTGTGTGTGTGTGTGTGTGTAAGTGTATATGGGTGTGTGTGTGTGTGTGTGTGTGTAAGTGTTTGTGAGTGTGAATCGCCCCCAGTATGTGATGCATGGCACGCTCCATACTAGTAGGGCGAATTACATCCCTTATAGGAGAAAGCAAAGCATCTGGGATGCTGAGAAGAAGGTTTCGAAAGCTTCTCAGAACACCGGAACTTCTTAAAGCTATTTAGGAAGAGAAGTAACACGTGATCTTGCAAATTAAAGTCACGAGAAAAGAAAGAGCTTTCAAGAATATTAGAACAGAGAAAGGCTGTTGATTTGTGTGCTTTCGAAGGTTAGATTAAATTTGTATGGAAGATTATTTCAGACAGATGGAGAACACAGGGTTTTTTGAGACACAATTACATGTTTTCTTGTCTCTAATTAGACACGAGAGAGAGATCAGAGGTCAGCTGCTTCCAAGGCCATCATCTTCGGAGATATAATGCTAGAGGCAAACACCCAATTCATGATTTGGCCAGAGAGTAATGAAGGTGGTGTCATTGGCGTAGGAGTGGATAGGAGAAGAAGTGATAGAGAGAGAGAGAGAGAGAGAGAGAGAGAGAGAGAGAGAGAGAGAGAGAGAGAGAGAGAGAGAGAGAGAGAGAGAGAGAGGTCATTAATGAAAAGTAGAAAAAGTTGATTTAGGACACACAAAACCCCTGAGGAACAATACGTGACTTTAAATCGATCTAAATAGATGCAACTGTGACCTCTACAACAGCTGCTATAGAACGACCGGAAAGGAAATCAGAGAGAAGGTCACAGAGAGAAGGATAGATACCGAAGGAGGGAAGTTTAGAAATCAAAGCTTTGTGCCAGACTCTATCGAAGGCTTTCGATATGTCTAGCGCCACAGAAAAAGATTCACCGAAATGCTGAAGAGCTGAGGACCAAAATCAGAAAGAAAGAAAGATTGCCAGGGCGTTTCTTATGAAAGCCATACTGGTGAGCAGAGAAGAGAGAGAGAGAGAGAGAGAGAGAGAGAGAGAGAGAGAGAGAGAGAGAGAGAGAGAGAGAGAGAGAGAGAGAGAGAGAGAGAGAGACTACTACACTCAACTATAACTATTTAAACTGACAGTTTAGGGATTCTTCATCACCTATCTTAGAGCATGCAAAAACTCACTCTATACAATGTTAAAAGTGTTTAAAATCAGCGTTTTGGTTGCTAAACTACTTGCATCAATGACAAAAGTACATCAATTCTTAAGATTTATTCTACAAACTACTTCTACCACCTAAATTAGTAGGTAGTAGCTTGCTAAACTTCACTCTTGGATATATTTTGAAGTAGTTTTGAATTCTTTGGTTTTTAGTACTTTCGCCTTCTTGACTGTCTACTGGCCGCTATTTAAATATATTTATTACCACAATTAAATATATATATATATATATATATATATATATATATATATATATATATATATATATATATATATATATATATATATATATATATATATATATATATATATATAGAAAGTTATATATGTAGATATATGGAGATAAAAATCTGTATACACTGATTCGTTTTGAGGAAGACAAGTTAAGAAATATCGATTTTGCCATGTCGACTCTTTCTCAAGATAGTGGATACATTGTCTCTTGGCACATTAAAAATACATATCGCTGAAACTCTAGCCGTAGTTAACATATAGCATTTGAAGTGTTAACGTGTTATCAATTTTCAAAAAATATTTAGGAAAATATTGAATAATTCCTGTAATTAATTAACATTTAAATTAATAATTAATTTATAAAGACCGAATTCACATGGAAATACATTCTCGCTAAAAACTGGATCCGCCGAAAGCTGATCCTTGTGGTGACGCACCGGAAATTATTGAATACTCCCAGTTATTTTTTAAAAATATTTTATTGTCTTCATTAGTAATACTGAAATTAGAGAGTATATATATATATAGTATATATATAAGCATATAGCATATATATATATATATATATATATATATATATATATATATATATATATATATATATATATATATATATATATATATATATATATATATTCGTTATCATATCTATTTTTAGGGGGGTCGAGCCGACGGGGGACAGAGGGGGACGAAGTCCTCCCGTCGTTCCCCGGAAGGCCGAGGGACCCTGACTCAAGGATATCTTCGCGGTCTATCCTATGGTATTCTCTTTCTTTCTGTTTTAAATAATAAAATAAATTGATATTCTTGTTATTTTTAGGGACCCATATAACTATCGAAAAAATCGATATGACAATCAATATATCTTCTCTAAAAGACGGAAAAGACTATATATATATATATATATATATATATATATATGTATATATATATATATATATATATATATATATATATATATATATATATATATATATATATATATATATATATATATATATATAAAGATAGATAGATAAATATATATATATTGTTCCTTTTAACGTTTATTCCTAAAATAAGTGTTCATATATATATTAGAGAAGTTATTAGTTATGTGGATTTATTTGTGGAGCTAAGGGATATATATATATATATATATATATGAAGTATAAAGAAATATATATATATATATATATATATATATATATATATATATATACATATATATATATATAATATATATATGTATATATATAAGTAATTTTATCCTATAAAAAGGAAGTTACATAAAGTTTTCGTGATCGAAGATCGCACAATCCCCTGCTCGTGCATCCCTTGCAGTGACGTGTTAGCTAAAAACTCCACGAAAAGATCCCGAGAGTTTCCAATAAGTTTCTTTTTTTTTTATCATGTTAATTTTTATGTTAATTTTTTTATAATTTTCTTTTTTATTCTTTTTTAAGGGGTCGGAGCCGATAGGGACAGAGGGGGACGAAGTCTCCCCCGTCGTCCACCGGGAGGCCGAGAGACCCGACTCCTGCCTATCTTTGCGATTTAATCTTGGGTATTCCTTTCGAAAAAAAAAAACTTATTGGCAACCTTAACGCACTATTGTCATTCAAGTAATCGAAAAAATCGATTACATCGTTCGTTCTATATATATCTGTTAACTATACTTTTAAAAGGTATAAATTCCATTATATATATATATATATATATATATATATATATATATATATATATATATATATATATATATATATATATATATATATATATATATATATATATATTTTTATTTAATTTTTTTTTTTTTACATGATACCACCACTCACGGGCAATGCCCTTTTCAAAAGGAGGGGGCAAAAAAAATAAATAAACAAAAATTAAAATAAATGGAAAGTAAACCCACCCTGTCCCTTGCCTAACGCAATTCCCTCAGGTGGGCGCAGACGCGGGATTTAAATAGAGGAAGATTGAATATAGCGGGGAAAATAAAAGAAGGCAAGGAGTTCCACAAAACAGATGTGGCTGGAAAGAAGGAGGTACCACAACGAGTGATCCTTGAGTCTCCAATATTCACACAATATTCATGAGAGAACAAGGCACCTCTTGTATTACGAGGGCGACGCAGTGGAGGAGGAATGCGAGAGGTCAATTCTCTCGAGCACCTGCCGTTGTAATACCTATAGAAAAGAGATAGGGCACCGACGTCACGACGCAGAGAAAGAGGGTCAAGGGAGTCAGAGAGTATGGGACAGTTTATAAGCCTCTTAGCCTTAGCTTCAACTCTATCCAAAAGGAGGGTGGAACCGGAACCACCCCAAATGTGGGAACAGTATTCCATACAGGGACGAATAAGACCTTTATATAACTGGAGCATCTGAGCAGAAGAAAAAAATTCACGCAATCTGAACAGAATTCCCAGCTTTTTTGAGGCCATTTTAGCAACCGATGTGATGTGAGGTTTCCAAGACAATTCACTATTTATGTTTAGTCCTAGAATGTTTATGTTGTTTACGGGTAAGACATTAGAGCCGTCAAAGGGAATAGGAAAGTTGGGAGGTATTTTAGAGAGGGAGATATGAAGAAGTTGAGTTTTCAAAGAGTTGAACTTCACAAGATTACGGTTACCCCACTGAGAAATTCCGACCAAATCGGCAAGAATTGAATCAGAAAGCTGTAGACGAGAGGCAACTCTAGATATAAACGAGGGAGCACAATTAAAATGAGTGGAGGAATGGAGAGTTGAGTCATCGGCATAAGAATGAACAGAGTTAGAAGTGCAGCTAAGAAGATCGTTGATGAAAAGTAGGAATAAAGTTGGAGATAAAACAGAACCCTGAGGAACACCACAATTAATAAGAAAGGAGGAAGAGGTTGCTCCATCAACAAGAGCTGAAATGGAACGATCTGAAAGAAAACTAGACAAGAGTAAGCAAAGCGAAGGAGGAAATCCAAAGGAAGGTAGCTTAGAGAGTAGCGACGCATGCCATACCCTGTCAAAAGCTTTAGATATGTCAAGCGCTACCACACAAGACTCCCCATGATCCTTAAGGGCAGAAGACCATAGATCAGTGAGATAGGAAAGGATATCACCAGTTGATCTCGAACGTCGAAAGCCATACTGACGATCTGAAAGAAGGGAATGAGATTCTATGTGATCGAGGAAATGAGAGTTAAGGAGAGTTTCAAAGATTTTAGATAGTATACAAGTTAAGGCAATAGGACGATAGTTAGAAGGATCAGAGCGGCTACCTTTTTTGGGGATTGGCTGAATAAAAGCGCGCTTCCAGCATTGAGGAAAAGTGTTAGTATTAAGGCATAGGGAGTAGAGTTGAACGAGGACAGGCGCCAGCTCAGAAGCACACTCCTTCAAAACACGAGGTGGAATGCCATCTGGGCCACTGGCCTTCCGGACGTTCATAGATCTCAGTATCTCATGTACTCGATCATGAGTAATGACAGGTAGAGACATTGGACACCTGAGAGGGGATGGAGCAGGAGGAGGGGAGCCGGAATCGTCCATGGTGGAATTAGATGAAAAAAGAAGACCAAAGAGATTATTCGACACTGCCCTTTATATATATATATATATATATATATATATATATATATATGTAAGAGAAGAAATAGGATGTATATATATATATATATATATATATATATATATATATATATATATATATATATATATATATATATAGGAACTTATCCTTTAAAAGGTAGTTAACCGATATATATCGAACGAACAATGTAATCGATTTTTTTCGATTATTTCAAGGCAAAAGTGCGACAAGGTTGCCAATGAGTTTTTTTTTTTTTTTTTTTTTTAATAAAGGAATACCAAAAAATTAAAAAAAAAAATTTAAAAATCAGGGGTCTCTCGGCCTGGGGTACGACGGGGACTGTCCCCCTCTGTCCCCTCCGTCGGCTCATTAGGAGCCCCTTAAAATATAAAAAAAAAAAAAAAAAAATAAAAAAAAAATTAACATATAAAAATTAACATGATAAAAAAAAGCAACTTGTGGAAACTTTCGCGATCTTTCTATTGGGGTTTTAGCTAACACGTGACACTGCTGGGCTGCACGAGCAGATTTCTGCGATTGTCGATATTATGACATTTTTTGTAACTACCTTTTAAAGGAGAAGTGCCTATATATATATATATATATAAGTTACATAAATATTTATATTTTTTTTAAAAATATTAAAAAAAAAATATATATATATATATATATATATATATATATATATATATATATATATATATATATATATATATATATATATATATATATATATATATATATATAAGGCATCAAGGGATACTTTTAAATCTACATGAAGCATCCGTTAAACGAGAGAAATTTAATCTTAACGAAAATACATCATTCGTAGTTATATTTCAACGTCCTTAAAATCGACGTATATTAAAAGTGAAGTTGAAATGAAAATCTTGATATAATATAAAATAAAATTTTTAATATATATTTTTCACATTATTATTAGAAAAAACTGACATTTTATAAAAATAATAATAATAATTTCTCATATAGGTATACATAAAATATATTAATTATATAAGTTAATC
>JABUQX010089815.1:37500-42644 GCA_015478945.1 Trachelipus rathkii
ATTAAGTACTCGCATATATATATATAGCATAGCATAGCATAGTATATATGTCAAGATCTATGTATCTATATATATAAGAGTTATATATATATATATAAATATATTGATACCTACTTCGTGTATATATATATATATATATATATATATATATATATATATATATATATATATATATATATATATATATATTCTGTATATATATTGTAATGACTTTGTCGATATTATTGAAATCATGTAACTAATTAACTTTTATTTAATTATTGCACATATACTGTTTTTAAATTGAAAAAATAAATACAGTGACTTTTATTTTGAAAAATTGATATGCAGCAATACAACATAATAACATTTTAAATAGTAAGAATGTCTTTAATAATTAACTCTCTACTGGTGATCTTTTTATTACTATAAAACCTAGAAGGAAAAGTAGAGATAATCCATTAATATATATATATATATATATATATATATATATATATATATATATATATATATATATATATATATATATATATATATATATATATATATATATATATATAGTGGCGTATCCAGGGGGGGGGCCATGGCCCCCCCGAAATTTTCTAGACACTAAAAAATTTTAAGTATCATATCTGTTAATAATATAAAGTGCAGAGGTTAAATTAATTTTATATAATTCGTCGCTGTCAGGAACAAATCTCGTAAGTCCTTTAGTTAAAACTAAACTTGAAGCCATCAGAGAAAATGCAACATTAGAATTTCAGCAGATTTTTGAAGAATGTGTAAGCGTATCAGAGCTGGGTATTGAAATTGCTGTACCAAGAATTAACAAGTTCCAAAAATACAGACCCAACATTCCTACTTCCGACCCACAAACTTATTATTGTACATCCATTTTTATACCATTTTTGGATGATTTAATATCAGCATTAGGAGAGAGGTTTTTAAATCATAAAGAAATTATTTCTTCCTTGCAATTTGTCATACCGAACAGGTGTAATGTGCCATATGAGAAGATAAAAGATTGTGTAACATTTTACAAGGAAGATCTCGAAAGCCCAATTGAAGATTTAGTAAAAGCAGAATGGGATTTATGGAAGTTGAAATGGCATCACAGCACAGATCGTCCAAAAACAGCAATAGACGAACTAGTTTCTTGTTCGAAGTCACAATTTACAAATATTTACATCTTGTTGCAAATACTGGCAATTTTACCCGTGTCTACTGCTTCAGTAGAAAGAAGCTTTTCAACATTAAGACTTCTGAAAAGCTACTTGAGAAATACTATTGGAGATGAAAGACTTACTGGACTTGCCCTCCTCTACATACATCGAAATATTGGACATAAAAACTGAAGATGTTATCTTGGATTTTGGCTCACCTCATGCCCTGATGATTAAAGTTAACAATTCTAGGTAAGATGATTTTTAGTAATTTTTATATAAAATACACATTTTTTTCACAGAAATATTAATATTTGGTCCTTCCACTTTATATACAGTATATATATATATATATATATATATATATATATATATATATATATATATATATATATATATATATATATCAAAATAAATGCAAAGTGTTAACTTTCCTCTATATATATAAATAGCGTTTAAGAAAATATATATATATATATATATATATATATATATATATATTTATATATATATATATATATATATATATATATATATATATATATATATATATATATATATATATATATATATATATATATATATATATATATATATATATATATATATATATATATATATATATATATAAGAAATGATTTTTGTCTCATTCCCAAAAAAATTCTGGATACGTCATTACTGTATGTATATATATATTATAGCAGAGCAGCATATATATATATATATATATATATATATATATATATATATAGAGTATATATATATATATATATATATATATATATATATATTATATATATATATATATATATATATATATATATATTTATATATATATATATATATATATATATATATAGTTTAATATATATATATATATATATATATATATATATATATATGCTAACTTTAATATCGTCTCAAATTTGCTTTTAATTAAATGGCAAATACAGATTAATTGTAATGGTATATACATATATATATATATGATATATATATAGTTATATACATTACATATATATATATATATATGCACATATATAATTGAAAGAGTTAGAGTTATAGAGGCATACATATATATATATATTTTATACATATAAATATATATATATATAGTTATAGTTATATATATATATATAAGGTTATACACACACACATATATTATATATACATACTATACATATATATATAATAGTTATAAAGATATATTATATATACATAGTTATTATTATATATATTATTATATATATACATACATACAAAATATATATATATATATATATATATATTTATTTCTGTATTTTTATATATATTAAATAGATATATATATATATATATATATATATATATATATAAATATATATATATAAATATAAATAAATGAGAAAAAGAAAAGAGAAAACAAGGGGGAGAGAGAGAGAGAGAGAGAGAGAGAGAGAGAGAGAGAGAGAGAGAGAGAGAGAGAGAGAGAGAGAGAGAGAGAGAGGACATGTCGTAGATGAAGAAAGCCAGAAAATTTTCGTTTCGGAAATCACTCAAATATAATTAATAATATTTAATTTATTATTATTACTTATTATTATTATTATTATTATTATTATTATTATTATTATTATTATTATTATTATTATTATTATTATTATTATTATTATTATTACTTATTATTAATTATTATTTGTACGTCGCCCGCCCGCTATCATTTGGTTCCAAAAAGGCTCGAAAAGTCATTAAAATTGAACGTTGTTTCACTAATGACGCAATTACACACTTTAATAAATTACTAACCAAACAGATGTGCGAATGTTTTACTTTCAAAGCTTACATTACATTTCACTTTTCTAAAGGTATAGATAGTATGTGTTAAACAGAGCTCTCCCAGTACATTTCATTTTCTTAAACGTATAGGGACTGTTCACTACAAAAGAGTATTACATACACTCCTCTTTCTTCAAAAGCTTACACTACGGTCAACCACTTTAAACATATATAAAATGCATTCTAAAATCGTCCTGCAAATTATTCCTTAAAAGTGTAGATAGTGTATAAACACAACCACAAAATGCCTCTTTCCGAGCTTACACTCAAACTTCATTATTCTGATGGTATAGGTAGTGCATCCCATAGTCTATGTTACTACTCTTTCCCTGGGAAAATGTAGGCAATGTTCACCACAAAATAAATATACACACAAATACTCATTCCAAGCTACATTACATTCAAACTAATCTAAAAAAACCCTACTCTTCATTAAAAGTGGTAGTGTTCACTACATACTTCTTCATAACTTACAATACATTCCACCAATCTAAGAATGTATATATAGTAGGGGCATCCTTAAATAGCCCCTATTCCCTCTGCAAAAGTGTAGGTAGTGCTCACCATAAAAGAGTATACACAAAAATAAATGTCTCATTCCAAGGTCAAGTACATTCCACCACTCTAAAGCAGGTATACAAGTAGTGCATCCTAAGCATCCGGACAACTCTTCTATAAAGGTATAGGTAGGTTTCACCAAAAGGATTATGGACTGTACATACAAATAAATCCTTCCAAACTTACACTACATTCCACCACTTTAAGGGTATACAAAGTGCATCCTAAACGCCTCCTACTCTTCCTAAAAGTGTAGATAGTGTTCATTACAGGAGAGTACGCACGAACACAAATACCTAATTCCAAGCCTACACTACATTCCACCGCTCTAAAGATACAGGTAGTGCACCCTAAACACCCACCAACTCTTACTTTAAACTGTGGGTAGTGTTCACCACAAAAGAGTGTACACAAATATACACAAATGCATTTAATAATGATTGTAATGAGCGTCCATGTTATAATTACTTCCATTTTTATTTGAATGGGAGAAGTTAAAAACAATTGAAATAATTAAAATGGGTTTCACGAGGTTTTTTTTATGTTTGTTTGATTGTTTTTTTTTTTTTTTATTCATTTTATTTTTTTTTTTTTTTTTTGTCAGTTGTGTTTTTATATTCATTTGATTTCTTTATTTTATTAGTTTATTTTTTTTTTAAAAAAAGCAATGCAACAGTTGTAGGTAGGGCTGCTCGTCGGTGGGGTGAAGTGCGGTGCGGAAATTTCTACCGTTTTCTATTGTTGATTTCACGATTAACTTTAATAATATTTCAAGATATTCTTTTTCTAAAATTGTTTTAAAGTATTTTAGTAATATTTTTATTATTTTATTTGTTTTATTAAAAAATATTTTTGTTATAAAATATTATTTATTATGTATAGCATTTAAACATATCATTTATAAACATAGTATTTATAAAACAATTTCATACTATAAATTCACAGGATATGATATCCGCCAATTGCTTTGGGCACGGATTAGTGCTATTTTTAATGTGTTAAAAGAGTTATTTCAATAGTAGCTATTCTTCCCTTTTTCTTCAATTTTGCATAATCTTTTATATTTATTATGTAATAATTTCATTTATTTAACCAACTTTCGCAAAAAAAATAAATGACATTATCAAGTTTGCAAAAATAGATCGTTTCTATAATGTCAACTCGTGCTGAGCACGAGTAGCACGAGTGCAGGAGTCGCCTCTGATATATATATATATATATATATATAAAAAGAAGAGTATGGTATAACAGTATATATATATATATATATATATATATATATATATATATATATATATATATATTATTATTATATATATATATATATATATATAGTTATATATATATATATATATATATCTATACCTTATTATTATTCTTAACCATATATATTTATATATATATATATATATATATATTATATATATATATATATTATATATATATATATATATATATATATATATATATATATATATATATATATATATATATATATATATAAACATTTATATATATATATATATATATATATATATATATATATATATATATATATATATATATATATATATATATATATATATAGTATATATATATATTATATATATATACATATATATATAT
>JABUQX010089816.1:0-2500 GCA_015478945.1 Trachelipus rathkii
CTCAACAAACCAGCTACCTCTCACTGGATCATCTTTTCTTACAGCTTCCAAGACTTCTACAAGAACTTCTTTACAGCTTGTTCCAATGTCTTCATTCCACCTGCTTCCTTCAGCAATTCTCTTTAAATAGCTACACACAACCCTCAACCATCCCGCCACCGGATAATGCCCAATTAATTTTCCACAAATCGAAAATAATTCTTTTCTTGATATCTCATTCTTAATGATCGGGATCGTATTCCCTCTCGAAAACCTAATCAATCCTTCGGCATTTCTTGCAATCTTGAGTCCTAATACCTTTCCTCCAACCACATTTTCTGGATCCTTCGTGACGAGCCCAAACTTCAATAGATGCTTCCTCACCTCCTCGACAGATATTTTTCCACAATCCACCAAAATATCATCAATATATGAATCGGTCGCCCTTCCAATTCCCTCGTCAATTTCTCGAACTATTCTCAAAATTTTTGTCATTACTCTCGGCGCACTGGACAACCCAAAGCCTAACCTTGTAAGACAAAATACTCTCCCCTTATATCTAACCAATTGGTGTTTCCACAAACTTCTATCGATTCTAATTTGAAGATAGGCGGACTTTAGATCAAGCATTGCCTTTCCATCTCTAACTTTTTTCCATTTCCTAATTGATTCTTCACAAACCGAAGTTTCATCCCCAGTATGGCACATTACAAATTTATTTAATTCTCTGAGATCCAACACCGGTCTCACCTTGTCCTTGTTTTCCTGCACAACTGCCATCAAAGGAATCACCCCTCTCTCCTCTCCCTTCCATGGCACAAGAATTCCTTCTTCTATCCATTTTTCAATTTCCTCATCAAATTTAATTCTAGTTGTTTCACTCATAGATCTTCCGTAAACTCCCACCTTATTTTGAAGCACCGGCTCCTCTCCCTTCCATTTCCATTTTACCGTCCAAAACTTTCCATTGAACTCTCCTGAGATATCGCAATCGTCAGCTCTCAAATTCTCACCTTCTCTTGGCTTAGTAACAACACTTTTATTTTCTCCTTTTGAACTTCCAAAATGAGCTCCCTCCTTGTCAATGAAAACTCTCCCGAATTCTATAATTACATCCAATCCTAATATTATGCTTACTCCCGACATAATATTTTTCATCACTACAACCTCGAAAGTTTTTTCTATTTCATCTATTTCGATAGTCACTGTTGTATTTCCCTCACTTTCGACCCTTCTTCCATCAAATGCAACAATATTCTCTGAGCGTCCATCTCCTCTCACTAAGCCCGAGCTTACTATCGACTTAGTGCATCCAGAATCCACACCTCCAGTTACTTCTTTTCCATTTAACCTTATTTTCTTTAAGGGAATTCCGGACTTTGAACTCAGAGGGCTGATTCCGGCGTAACAACCCCCTCCGATTCGTTTCCCAAAGTCCTTAAAGTGCATTCCCTTGCGAAATGTCCCTTGCCTCCGCATTGATAGCATATTAGATTTGTTAAATTTGTTTTAACGCCCAACCTACAATTTCTTTGTAAATGAGGTCCTCCACACCGATAACACTTCACTGACCTTCTCTGTAAATTGTTTTCACCTTCATTCCATCTAGATCTTCCTGCGACAGCACCGATATTGACCGACTCATTGGACGTTACCATGGCTCTCACCCTGCACAAGATTTCTTCTATGTTGCAACTCTCCACGTTGACCATTCCCTTGATTTCCCTTGAAAAACTTTCCGGTAATCCATTCACTAAAGCTCTCCTTATAATTACTTCTCCGGTTAGCCCAGCGCTTCTTGTCAGTCTCCTCAAATCTGTCACATACACATCTATTGGTTCTCCTTTCCACTTCTTCTCACAGAGTTTCCTGAAGGCTACAAAAGGATCCTCTCCAAAGACCTTTCTCAATTTATTTTTTATCTCTTCTGTAGAACTCTTTTGTTCTTCCGCCATTTCAAGGAAAACCGCCAAAGCCTCTCCCTCCAAAAGCATAGGTAAAAATAAACTCTTCATTCCCTTTTGAATTAATAGCCATAGATATAATTGAATTCATTCAGCCATGCTTCTATGTCTGATTCTCCGTTAAATGGTTTTACCACATCAATAATCTTCAAACCGCTATAAGCCATGGCTCTGCTGATTCTTTCTATATGCCCGGATAGCTTGTAGGCTCAAAGACGACTTCGTTATGCAATATAATTATTAAGAATGGCCAACATAATACATTTACAATCACCTTATATACTAATATATAGAAAATGTACGTCGGTCAAAAGTTTATTAAAAAAGACGATCAATCATGAAATACAATTCTTAAAATAGTAAATTGTCTTATCTATATTACAATGCAATTACAAATGCTAACTAAATTGTGGAGCGCAATTTCTTCATTCCAAATGTACTGCTTATGTCAATAGTACCACAATAATAATAATCATCATCATCATCATCATCATCATTATTTTTCCCTAAGACTGATGGTAAGGTGCGTGTCACGCATCGGAAAAGAAAAGTTGTAG
>JABUQX010089816.1:7500-17191 GCA_015478945.1 Trachelipus rathkii
CCTTACATAGAACCACATTTATTTTAATTGGCGCCCGAACAGGGACCTGAGTGTCTTTAGTTCGGGTGGCCGCGCTTGCGGGTGATTCTGTTCACTACGCCATCACTTTTTCCACACTTCGTTCTTATTATTAATTGGTTTTCTCCGTCAAAGGAGAAGTAACAGTATTTCTTATTTGGTTTTCTTGATTTATTAAAATGGAACATAATCTTACCAAAGAAACACCAAGTTTATTGGATTTGGAATTGGATCAAGATCCACTGAAAGAAATGGGTACGGAAAATCATTCCGGTACCTCAGCTCAAAATGTGGATGTACAGGGATCACATCAATCCCTACAATCGGAAACATGCATAGGCGCAGAAGGTGGCGCTGATGATATAAAAGGAATATTAAATATGCCTTCAGATCGGCTATTGCCAGCTCCAATGTTAAAAGATATGTTGTCCAGAGTTAAAAGGGACACACAGTTAGTAGAAGAAATGTTAGTTCAACAAGATCAAAGAACTAACATTCCAGTTAATTTTGAACCAACTAGGATGCAGTCACACCACGTTAGTGGTGAACAACATCCTCTAGCTTTCGATATTCCTTTGATTCAGCTAGATGATAATTATGGTAAAACTCCCATTTCGCAGCAGCATGAGTTCGTAGATAGTAATACTAACCAAATGGGGGAGAGAAATGAACCACCATTAGGTTCACAGGGTTATACTAATCTTATTAGACCAGAGGATATAAGAGACAATCAGTTTCTTCATAATCCTTCTGTAGGACAATCTAATGTTCAGTATCGTAGTTGTAGTAATCCTTCATTTGGAAGGCAGGTTCCCTCCGGATCTTTAAATAGTGGTGCTTATACCATAAATGCTAACCTTGAACCACATAACTTAACTCAACCTAACCTGGGTTATTCTTATGGTTGTCAACCTCAGTATCAAAATAGGCCATTATTACAGCCTCTGCCTCAACCGCTGCTTCCTAATATGGCTTTACCAAATCAAACTTATTCAAGACCTAGTGTACCTGAAGTTCCTTTGTATACAGGTCAGCAAATTAAGAATCATTTGGATATGCTAACAGAAGCCATCTATTTGCTGTCTCAACTTCTCAAGAATAGTCAACGCTTGAAAGTTGTAGATCCCGGCAAATATAAATATGAGGCCGATCAAGACCTTATAATGTATTTGGGTGATTTTGAGGCTTATTGCAGTCTACATTACCCGAATTCGCCTCATCAATGGTTGAGACTCTTAGGTCGTCAACTGGAGGGTCGATTCCTTCAGTTATATAAATTATTGGTTAAGGATGATAGAAATTACTTCTCAGTCAGAGATGCTCTAATCAAATGGTTTCAAGATGAGGAAATACGTAAGAAAGACGACCAACTTCAGAAGTATCATTCTGCAAGACGAAGTCGTGGCGAATCCATAAAAATGTTCGCACTTCGATTAGAACGCTTAGCTCGAAGAGCCTATAAAGGTATAGATATGCGTGCGCATGAATCTTTACGCACTGCATTTTTGTGTAGTCTGCCGCCTCATATTGAACAAATTGTACGTCAATTTCTTAAGATGCAGGAGCTAAATAGAAAGTATAGAGTACCATGGGAAGACCTAGTAAATTTCGCAGACTCTTTGGAAGAAAATAATAGCACGGTTCCTCATTCCTTCTCACAATCTCAATCAGAGTTTGTGGATAAAAATCATTCTCAGAATAATAAGAAAGATGATCTAAATGAAACTATTGACTCTGTTATTCAAATAGAGACAGTGTATCCTAACTGGACAGAGAGCCTACACGATCGGGAAACCGAGCGTGTAAATAAATCCTATCAAAATCGTCCTAAGGCCAATAATCGCAGCCCAGTTAACAAACCTTCAGGTAGTAAATACTACAGAGATACTCGCCGCAGTCCTCCACCTAAGTATGACCAACATCATGGTCGTGCAACTAATAATTCAAACACGAATTCAAGTCCTACTGGTGAGGATAAAAAGAAACTAATCTGCGAGTACTGTGAAAAACGTGGTCATAGAATGAGAGAATGCTACAAATACTTAGGTATTTGTAGCTATTGTAAAAAGAAGGGACACATACGGGCAGAATGTAATTCATATAATTCTGTTCCGTCGTATTCTCAGAAAAATCAGAATACTAGTAGGGTTAGGTGTCCTTTTTGTCAGAACCCACATGCAGGCATAAATTGTCCTTACAGGACTCCTCCTCGAAACAATAATTCTCCTAGGAGGGATGGTGGACCACCAAAAATCGTTGAGTGTGATTCACCGAATTCACCTCGTGGACCGCCCAGGAAACCCTATTCTGGAGTAGTTAGGAAAGTAGTTCCGCAGACCCAGGAGGAACATCCTGAGCATTTGTCTAAACGATCGGAAGAACCTCAACCACAGCGGAAATATTTAAATCCTTGTGAACATTGTCTTAAGTCACATTACGAGGGCCACTGTCATGGCGTCAAGGAAAAGTCCGATCGTTCTCGTGTCCATCCGTTAAACCCCCAATCTCCACAGAAATGAGTCGCCCAGTGGAGATAAAGTTAATTCAAGACTCAGGACCTGTGAATAATACAGATCCGGATGATATGACCATCCCTATAAATTTATGTCGGGCTGACATTGAACCCTTAATGGTTTCCGTTGTTTTGGATGATTTTGAGAGTCCTCGGTATGATTGTCTCGTGGACAGTGGGGCTGGGGTAAACCTAGTTAGCTCTGAAGTAATTCCTTTGTTGGGAGAGCACAAGGAAATACTACCTTCCGCAGAAGCTGGTGTCAAAGCCATAAGTGGCTTTGCTAATAAGCAAAGGATTCCGATTTCACAATATGTAAATCTAAAATTAAAATTTTCATCGGGATTCTCTACTAAATCCTCTGCCTATTTTATTGTCCCACATCAGTACATGAAGGATCATTCACTGATCTTAGGTACATGTGCGCTCCGAGAAAACCATCTCTTACCAGATATGGCCCGACACCAATTGATTTACCTTGAGGGGAAGAAAATAACCGTGGTTGCAGATGGGATGAAACTTTCTTCTGATTCATCGTTGCCAGTGTATACAATACCCGTTCGGAACATATCCATTGTAAATACAAATGTCAATGATACAGACATCATGTATGATCAACGTCATGATCGTACACTTAGGTTTATTTTAAAAGGTTTGAGCAGCCCAAATCATCAAGTAAATTGGAACTTAGTGAACAAACAATATAGAATGTACCACAATCAGATTGTTTTTGAAAATGGAATTTTATACTATAAAACCAAAAACAACACTTTGTTGTATCTGGTTTCTTTAGATTTTCTAATGCATATTGTCTTGAATCTTCATAGTTCATGTGCTCACATAGGCAGGAACAAATTGGTGCAGCTGGTATATAAACAGTTTTGGCACCCCAGAGTTAACCACGTCATTTCAGATGTGGTTCGTTGTTGCCCAATTTGTCAGAAGCAAAAGACCTTTTCGTCAAATGTTACTCCCCCAATGTTAAAAATTCTTGCAAACTCTCCATTTGACTTGTGCGCAATGGATTTGTTGCAGTTCCCTAAAACTTTTAAGGGGAATAAATATTGTGTTGTATTCATCGACCATTTTTCCAAGTGGGTCGCTGTTGTCCCAGTGGCAGATAAGGCCAGTCAGACAGTATCTCAGAAATTAAAACATCAAATTCTTCCGTTCTTACCTAAAGTGCCAAATCGGATTCTCACTGATAATGGCACTGAGTTCACGTCACATGTTTTTCAACAAGTACTGCAGGATCACAATATTAAACATATTCGTACGTCACCACTTCATCCTTCTAGTAATGGGGTGTGTGAACGTTTTAATCGCAGTCTCATTCAAATATTGAAGTGCTTGGTTCTTGAGCAACCTGCAAATTGGGACGAGGAATTGGCATCTTCAATTCTAATCTATAATAACACTTGTCATAGTTCTTTGGGGATGTCACCTTCTGATTTTTTATTACAAAAATCCCATGTACCAATACATACTTATCCTCAGTACTGGAAAGAGGGTAGTATTAACTTTAAGCCCTTTAAAAAGGGTCAAAAGGTTGCTCGGAAAGTCATCCGAACCGGTCCCAGTACTACCATGAAGTTTCAAAGTCGATGGGAGGGACCATTCATAGTTGAAGAGGTAAATCGTAACCGTGTTACCTATACGATTAGGCGAGCTAATAAACCTTCTGATCGTCTACAGAAGGTCCACTTTTCTCATCTGAGGGGGTGGATTGACATCCCAAATTATTTAAGAAGGTATCTCTCACGGAACAAGGAAGTCAGTGAGATGTTCTTTTCTGAAGAAGACGAGTTAGTGGAGGAGGAAGAGAACGATCCGGGTTTGTCGGATCATAATTCCGAGGCTAGTTATGAAGCAAGTGAAATCGGGGAAACATTATCTGAGGTTCCTCTATTCGATAATAGCTTTGACCACATTGAAGAGGAAGATGCAGACTTTGAAGGATTTTTATCTTTCAATCCCATAGCTTTGGATGTTTTTTCCAAACTCCCAGATTTAACTACTAGGATTATGCAGATGCAAATGGATAAGAGTGAAGGAGTGGGTCTCCCCACTGAATTATCTCCTTGCTCATCACCTGGTTCTGTTAGACCTCACTCCCCTATTGTGAGGTTTTCATCACCTCTAGCGGAAATTCATTCCGAATCTACTGATTCCTTCGTCAAGTCTGGGGAGTCGTCGGTCAGTGGTGTTCATACACCTATTTCAGAGACTGGAACATCTGATGAGTTGGTGTTCACTGGTGAAGAGGAAGTTCCAACTCCTTCTTTTCCGCCTTCATTAGATTATCATGACTTATATGCTCATGATTACCCTATACAGTTCCAATACCCCTCTGTTCTTACTTCTTCTTTTGCAGATCCTAATGACGGTGTTCCCGCATTACTCCCGCCGTTAGTAATGGAGGATCTTAATAAAACTTATTCTGTAGAGCCAAACAATGGATCCTTCAATCAGACTTATTTTCGAGATCGACCAAGTTCAAATTGGTCTATGACTTCAGAAAGTAATAATCCTGCTGAACCAGAAGTTTCCTTGGTTCAGTCCGGAGACATAGAGAATGGTTCGTGGAATTTTGGAGGTTCTAGTTCTTCACGTGACACTGAATTTTATGGTTTTGGACCTACTGTTTGGGAAACAATGATGGGCCCACCTCTTGCTGAAGGATTGTCCACTTCTCCACCGGTGGATTTTGTGCCACCATCTTTGCAGGTTGTGGGCGAAGTGTTTGGAGATCCTGAGAATGTGCAGTTGGATGATAGCAATTTGGCTCTTTTACCATTAAGTCAAGAGGATATAGAGTATATTCAGAGACGTCCTTTCACCAGACGTATGGGGCCAGTTATTGACTTTCCCCATGTGATGTCAACACCTTTGGAATATGTGCATCAGCGAAGACGTTCATCTCTTCTATGAAGATTTTTTTTAAATATGGGAATTTTAATTCTGTTCAAGAATTGTTAGTTGTTTTAATAAAAAGTTTTGGTGTTGGTTATTATCCTCATTTTATGATTTTTTATTTTCAATTCATGTAAACAAACATAATGTTTAAACATGTTGGTTGGTTTTCTTGGCTGGTTAATGCTAGCTTGACTCATTAAATCATTAAAATATTTTTTCATTAAAATATATGAAATTGAGTTCTTAGGCTGACATATTTGGTAGTGGTTGTTGAAAGAAAAAGTTATAATAATAATTTGCAAAATAATAGTAAATTGCATGAATTACAAGATACTTAATGCTCTAAAAAAATTAATGAAAAAAGAATTTTCATGCATATGTTATCTCGAATGCTCAGTTAGGTAATTTAAAATACTCTGGCATCATATACTTGAATTATCATTTTAGTGTATTGCTTTCATAATAAGAGTCATGTTTTCAGTTTAGAGGTTCTAAATAATTTCTTCATCGACTCTTCATAGATGATTATAAAAATTTAAAATCAAATTAATATAGATGCTTAGATTTTCATTTTCATATTAGGATTAATTGATGCCGAGTATAAACTATTATATATGACATTTACATTTATGCACTCAACTAATCACTGTATTTTTCTACAGGCACTGTACTTTTGTACAGCAGAACTTCAGCAGAATGGATTTAAAGTTCCTGTAAGGGCCTTAAACAATGGCTATTCAAAAGGAATTATTCGGATATAAAAACAAAAATGTTTTGTTCGTTGCCATTATTTTGCCACCATTTTGCATGGAAGAGCATTACATAGAGGAATTTTAGTATGCATGGAAAAGCATTAATCAGAAAAATTGTAAAAATATGAAAGAGAATTTTCATCTATAACAGAAATTAGCCAAATGTGCTACAATTATATCAAATATAAAATCTTTTATGACTACAAATGTAGGTTACGAATATACTGTACAGATAAGCAGTTAAAATATTTAAGACCATTGCAAGATTTTATGGCAAAAGAAGATGCTAGATCTTATAATGTCGCTCCTGGATACATCATTGAAAATGAATATATTAAATTGTATATAATTAAATAAATCATTGTTACCATTATATGACTGTGTTGTTCAAATGCAGTCCTCATTATTATTTATTGGCTGGTTCAGACTTTTTCCTTAAACATAGTCATTGTGCTCCAGCATTATCCTACCACCCTTTCATAGTCAGGGTATTCATGGGTGAAAATTAAGGGAGGGGCTCAATTTTATCAGGGAGGAATATAAAGGGAGCTGTTCTTTCTTTCATGGAACCTGGAGCCTAATGCTGGAGTTTTATGATTTGTATATTATAATTTTTATTATCATAATTTTATTATTATTTATGCATTATGTGTATATTATTTTCAAACCTTGTGGTATTGGAATGATACTAATCAGTGATATTAAATTGCAGAAGAACTGTGAAATATTTGTAATTAATCTGTCATATTTTTCATAAAATTAGTTTCATTAACTTAGTAAATTTGAATTGTATTAAAAAGAGTTTAGAGAGAATTTTATATGTTGTATCTCCAACTGTCGAAAAACTTACCAAATCAGTGAAGTGGAATCTGTGTAGACATTGTTGTTGTCACTCAGTTGAAAACATCTTATCGTCACAGGTGTGTTGTAAATCTGTAAAGGAATGGAAATTAAATTAATATAGTCAATGTAAAATAATTAATATAATTAATGTAAAATGATTCATTTAAATAATGTTAAGATATTAAACGGTATAGAAAGAATATAGGAAAGTATTAACACACTCATAATATATTTTGCAGACTTTCTTATTCTGCAAACCAGAAGAATATCAAACGTCAAAATAGAAGAAACAACAGTTGAGATAGTTCCCCTCGTGGATGTTATATAATACAACAGGGTATGTTTAAAACCTAATAAATAAAAGCAATTGATTAAAACTAGATAAAAATTATTGTAACTTAATATATTTATTATTAATAGGGAACTGACGTTGGGCTGAAATCCAACAGTGAAAAACTAATTTCCGGTTGAAAATTGAAATTGCGAACTGGCTTTAGGCTGATACTAGCCTTAAACTGATCGTGGGTTGGAAAACAACTGTGAATAATCTTGACTCTACATTGGAATTAACGTTGGATTGAAAACTATTTTGGGGCTGAGGAACAGCCTTGAACTATTTTTGGGCTGAGGAACAGCCTTAAACTGATCGTGGGCTGAGACCCAATTCTAACACTGAAACTAAATTACAAACTTACTTTGAAACTTACCTGATATTGAAACACGGTCATATGAAAACCATACCAATATAGAAGCCTTCGTCATTTTTGAATTGTCACTTATATCATCGACTTGGAAAGTTACATCTGTTTTACACTTCATCATACCTGAAAAAGAAAAAGAGATAAAGAGATTGTTCTGCATGAGAATTTCTACAAAGACGAATAAATATAGAACTTACTGAAAATAGCCGAAGTATTCATTTGGAAGCAGGATATATATATCAAAGATAAGTATAGCGATTGTTGAGTGTAATTCACAAACACGACACCACACTTTGCTCGGTGTCAAATTAATTCCTGGTTTATTACACTTGTTCATAGTTGTGGGTCATACGGCATTTCAGCTGTGGGATTGATTTCTTATTTTTTTTATTACGAACCAGCTAATACCCAGTATTTACATCTTATTCTTAAATAGGGACCACTTCATGACCCCTATCCTCTGTCCTTAAACCTTTTTCACAGTAAAGTTATTGTATAATAATCTTTTCCTTATCCCGGAGTTTATTTTTTTTATTATTAATATTTATTATTTTTATATTAAATCATTAAATATATTCTGATCTACCTGAACTACCATAAACGATTTATTAGTGTATTAAGAGAGTAAAAAACAAAAAGATCTTATTGAGTCTGGCGTCTTGGATGAATTCTACACCCCTGAGGTTACGTGGCTACTCGCTCTAATCCTCAGGTCCAGCGAACATACCCTACGTTAGATTAATTTCGAATGTCTCGCTATCCGACGTTGTAGTTGTACTCAAGTTGAAGTTTGTTCATCATCCATCAGGAACAAAAGCTAACTCATTGAAGGTAGTCGTAAATATTATTGTTCATTTATTGAATTTTTTCATAATCATTTTTCTTCAGAAATATATATTGAGGGGAATAACGCAATTCCGTGGACGTTACTTCCCCTTACATATATATATATATATATATAATAATATATGGTATAATCTATACATAATTATAGAAATATATAGAATTATATCCATTTTATATATATATGTTATATATATATTTATATATATTTCTGTAATAATTTAATATATTATATATATATATATATTATATATATATATATATAAGCGTTGGGCGGGGTGACTGGGCCCCCCTTTTTAGAGGGGTGATTCGGTCCACTCAAAAAAAAAAAAAAAATTAAAAATAAAAAATTTTTTTTTTGCTCATTTAATAGCCACGCCTTAGTACTACAAGTTTTATTTAGATTATCTTTAATTCTAGAGAGTTTTTATATTTTTAAAAAATATAATAAATTAGGGTATAAAATGCCCTTCAATAGAATTTCACTTTTCAAAAGTGTTTTTTATCTGTTATAAAATGAAAAATTGTAGATGGATTTTAATTATTTTTTCAGTGTATACAGTTGAGTATGTTAGCTTTAAACTGGCAAAGTAAATTTTTATTTCAAACAGTACATAGTGGTTAAATCACTGGGCCTAACGTGGCCTAATTCACCCCCCCCCCCATAAAAATTGATGATGGGTTGAATTGGGCCACTATTGTTATTTTTATTTTATGTATTATTATTGACATTTTTATTACATAGCTATAGCTAATTTTAATATAATAAACAGTTACTTATATTAAGTAAAAATTAAAATAAAAAATGAAATTTATATGAAAAATACAAATTCCAAAAAGTGTCAAAATTTGTCCCACGAGAGGGACAGACCAAATTTTTAAGAAATTTATCTACATATAATATTTATTTTTCATGTGTTTGACTGTATTTATTATTTTATTTGCTTTTTGCTTGATTCTTTGCAAGCAGCTTAACCTCAACTTATATGGGTACCAGTGGAACTTAGTTGTAAAGTTTTGACAAAATATCAGTCTTTAATTTAACTTTGATCAGTGCTTGAAGATATAAACTTTCCAGAAAAAATTTATGTAATTAAAATTTTTTA